>SNQJ01S0061865.1:47673-61971 GCA_010110895.2 Picea sitchensis | reverse complement strand
CTTGGGTAAGAACCTAGAGAGATAGGCCACTAAGGTCACCACAAACAACAATACAGCCTGGGGGAACAGTCGTCAGTCCGATCCACACGCAAGGGCAGGGTATCTAGGCCGAAACAAACTCAAAGGCTTCCACTCATAATTGTGGGTATACCTCGGAGTGATCCCTGTAATACGTGCAATCTCTACACTGATGTCAACAAAGCAGGGTTAGTAACTCTTCCAACACCAATGCGACCTAGTGCTTGACCCTTGTGTTAGAAGGGCATCCCAGGACAATATGCTGTGAATGGAATTTAACACTCCCTAACTCAAGATGCTATTGTGTGTTTTTGAGCTTTTGGAGAGTGTATCTCTCTTCCTACTCCAAAGCACTAGCCTAGCTAATATGTTGGTGTAAAAGAGCCCTAGAAAATAGTTACTAGATAAATTTTAAGATTACGCAATGTTTTTAAGAGCTGTTGATTACTCAAAGGTAACATAAGTGAAACTCATGATGTATGACTCTGACCCAAATAATGCAAGGATGATAATGAAATATGATTCTTTTCATTCCATGAATCCTATCTATGGGAGAGAGAGAAAATTTTCCAAATCAACTCAAATACTACAATGAAATGCACAATTTCCTTTCAGATGTCAATGCAAACAATCATTTATCAATGAACAATCTCTATATGTCTTTTTCAAATTCTTCAATGTTTTTGAAAACACAAAAACAAAATCTTGAAAGAAAACTTGTTGTTCACTTTCCAAGAAGAACTCTGATTAATGAGAAAATAAAATCAAATCAAACAATAACAACCCAATCAACTCTTTCAATGAAAGTAAAAACAAAAATCAAACCAATGAGTCTTCCCAATGCAAATGAAAAATGTTCTTTCGAACCGTCGAGCAAATGAGAAAACATCAAGAACCTAACTCTCTACCAATCACTGGTTCTCAGCCAATCAGACACACTCAACTCCAGAAGTCAGAGAGAATGAAAATGCCAATCAGAGCCAAGAAATGAAAGTCAAGCTACCAAGAGCAAGAAAGACCTAGAAACCCTAAATCTATTCCAGCAAGCAAAATAAGGCAAGAGATATATAAATCAATGATCCAAAAAGCCAAAAATATGTAATTCAACAGATCTGAGCAGTTGAAAAAATCAAAACTCAATTTCAAAATTTTCAAAAATCTTGCTCACAGGCAAGCAGTGTTACACAGTGCGAGAAGATAGGATTCTCGCAGGCCACCTTGAAGCAAGGTGTGAGGTGTTCACACTGGACCCTATATGTAGGGTGCGAACTTGACTGGTTCTCGCAGGCTGTCAATGAACACAGTGCGAGAACTCCTGAAGATAATAAAAATTTTGAAAATGCAAGCAAAATTCAAACTGGCTTATAAACCCAGAAGGTCTCTTAGGATATCCTGAGGACTCAGACACTGACAAAACAGGAGAAACATGTAAATAGAGAAAATGGCCACAGAAAACTCAAAAACCATAAAGAAAAAGGGAATAGATCCCCAGTGGAGTCGCCAATTCTGTTTCAGGATTAATCCGTAAGTGCGGACACAAACCAATCTCCCTAGATCCACCTGGATCTAGAACAAAACAGGACAGAATAATACACTTTCCCTAGATCTAGCCTATTGAATGAACTAAGAGATAAGGATCATGGACATACCTTATGAACTCTTTCCTTAGGTCTCTGTTGTTCCAAGCTTCGCTCCAATGCTCTTGTGCCGTTCAAATCAAACAGTACAAACCAATCGAAGTAAAGGCGAATCAATATATTCAATAGATAATATATACATATGATCAAGGAGTTATGTAATAAAGTGACTTTATCTTTATGGGAAAGGGACATATTACTGTATTTAATTAATTGAAAGTGAAACTTACAACCTGAGCCTTGATGTTGTAGATCTCCTTTCAATGTCTCCTAGTTCTTACACACACACTTGCTCATGCATGAAGAAAATCAACCACTTTTGATGACCTTGTTGTTGTCTCTAGCTGCTGTAGCATCAGTCCTTCATACATGCTTTCAATAATTCTCCAATCAATCTCTTGCTAGTTTGCTTCTAACCTTTTCCATAAGCATTCCCCTCAATATATAGGAGAAGATAGATTAGTTACTTGGATAGGAATGATCCCAAGATATCTGGAATGCCAGCACCTGAACAACCATTCGAAGCCAACTCATGCTTCTAGAAGATTCCATTCTAGAAGGTTTGATATTTTATCTTTTTCCTTTCTTTGGAACATGTTTGCACCCTGACAGTTAGGTACAATGCGAACCCTTCACACCCTAGCTTAATGCAGCCTGCGAGAATCAGGAATTCTCGCAGGAAAATATATAGGTAGCCTGCGAACATCCCTTAAAAGTATGATTTCTGGAAGCAGACAAATGTAACTTTTATCAGGAAAGTATTCTTAGTGAAGAGGTTGATTTTCCATCATCATAACATCATCACGATGACCAAAATTGTGGATAACAACAAGAATGTGGAAAATGTATGAAATGTTAGCATATAAACTAGCATAATCCATTAACATGTATAGAAAATTTACCCATGGAAAATAATATAAACATTTGCAACATATAATTGGACGAGAAAAGAGTATTTCTATTAATATAATCAACAGGAGTACATAGGTGACAACCTCCTATATCAACAAATCGTCAAAGCCAAGAAACTAAGTCCCTCCACCTGGACATTCACCGCTTCAATCATCTACAAGGAAAGCTCACAATTTCTATGAGTAATTGGATTCCTCCTTCACAAGATAGGAAGATATTGGGAGTTGAACATAAGGAGAGTTTAGACTTAAGCGACTAAGGGATGCAGACTCAAGGATGTAATATGAGGAAAAATTTCTCCATAGTGTACTTTCTCTCAACTTTTTCTCCTTCTTCAAGGATTGTATGTGGATCAATTTATAGCCTTAAAAGGGAATTGAAGGGTTTAATCGGATCATTTCCAGCATATGAAAGGACAAGGATCATGGATCCCATGACTTGACAAGGAAAATCTGAAATATTTCTAATTTTGAGCACAAAACCCGATGTACACTAGTTGTAATGGAGCAACCTACATATATGTAAGTTGTATAACTGTAGCTCACGAATATGTACACAAATTTGAATTTTTGACTTTTGACTGAGCAAAATGGGCAAACGAAGTCTGCAGAGGGAAAGGGTAGGCCACCAAATCATGATGCATATAGTGTGACAAAAAGTGTTATAACACTGGTATGCCATGTTGTCTTTGGTCCTTCTAATTATCACTGGTGACATGTTGAGTCAACTCCACAAGGAATTTTGAGTTGGCACCAGACCAAAAACAACATGGAGAATGTTTTTGGCTGAATTTGACTCTTGGTGGCTTGATGATCCAGTGATTTCGATGGCCCATCTATCAGAGACTTGTGTTGTGACTTGCTCAAAGGTTTAAATTCCTGGTAGCCCGATGTCCAGTGCACTTCGAGGATGAAATAAAATGTGAACCATAGATCTGGGGCCTAATCAAAACTATAACATTGATATTAAAACAATACCATAGTCACACTAAATTAAATCTCATGCATGTTCATGACGCGGCATTGATCACTAGCTGTCAATATTCATTGCCTATAGTCGTTCAATTGGTTGGGTCTTGCGTATTGTTGGTACTTGGTTCTTAGGCCCCGGTCTTGTGGAAATATCTTTAGATATTAGTGCTTAGTTCCTTTTAGGATGCGATAGGACCTTTTTTTACTTTCGATAATCCCCTGAGCATTTAGATATTTCCTTAGGAACCTAGGGCATGAATTTTATGTTATTTTCTTCATTATGCCTCAAAATAACTCTGTTCCTTCTATTCAAAGGATCTGTAATCTTTCCATGTTTCTTTAGCTCACTCATTCTCAGCCTTATAACCTTGGAAAACCTACATATCAATGGCAAAATCAAATATGGTACTAACACCACTATCAGTGATTTAAGAACTTGGAATGGAATGCAGGAAATACTATGAAACAGGTGAGAGTATGTCTGCCCTAGATTCAAGAAAAGTCCTAGCCTATGGTGAAATAAAAGATTCATGTGCATGGATAGCTATATAACCTCATATTACCACATCTTTCACTATTATAATTGTTGATTTGCCTCCAACATATGGTTTTGTATTGGGAAGATATCGGTGCTCATTAATTGGAGGATATATCATGAATGATGAAAGTTTTATGATGCTTCCAAATAAATATTGTACTATGATCAGAGTTCCTCGAGAGAATAGAAATTTAATATCATTTAATAAAAAGGAAAATGAAGTAATGAAAAATCATTTCGATGTTGGAATTATAAACTGTGTTGGTTTTAGTACAGAACAAATAAGTCTACCCAAGCACGATGAAGAAAATTCCTTCCAAATTTTTTGGAAAATGACATTCAATGGAGCTTGTTCTAAGTCTAGAAATGAATCTGGTATTGTTTTCAAAAGTCCTAGATATGGTATCTATACACATGCTATCAAATTGGAATTCTCATGTACCAATAATGAAGCAAAATATGAAGCATTGAATCAAGGAATGATTACTTCTCTTCAAATGAAAGTAGAAAATATGGTGGTAACTAGGGACTTGGCATTGGTTATCAATCATATCAAGAAGAAGTACATAATTAAGAAAGAAAAAATGAAACATTATGCCAGAAGAGTATGTGAACTCATGGATTCTTTTCATTATTTAAATATATCTTTCATTCCTCAAGACAAGAATCAAAACGATGATTCGTTGGTAGTAGTTACATCTCTTTTCAATTCAAATGATTCTCATAGTCAAAGTACTTTTCATGTGAAGACAATGTTTTGGCATTCAATACCTAATATTTGCAAGTTTTTGAAAATCACGAGCATATTTCAAACTTATGCATTGATAATGACTCAATGTTATCGAATGATTCAGAACAAAACCAAGATCCTTGGAAGGAAATTTGTGATCAAAATTTTGTACTCACTCCTAAGAACTATATCAGTTTGGAATGTCTTTTAACAAGAGATGATCAAATGAATATTTTGGATCCAAAAGAAGAACCATATATTAGGAATGTTCAAGAGACACAAAAAATCAACATTGGTACTCTTGATTCTCCAAAGTATATAAATCTTGGTACTAGTTGCACCACTAAACAAATTGATCAATATACTTGATTGTTCAAACAATTTCAGGACATGTTTTCTTGTAGTTATGATGATTTAAAAGAATATTAAAAATCCATATTCCAACATGTCATACCGCTCAAAGAAAGATCAAAACCTTTCAAGCAAAAATTGAGAATGATAAATCCCAAGATAAATCCTCTAGTGAAGATAGAGCTAGAAAAACTAAAAAAGGTCAGTATAATTTTTTTTATTAGATATTCAGAATGGCTCTCAAATCCTATGGTGGTAAGAAAAAATAATGGTTAAATTCTCCTTTGTGTTGATTTCAGAGATCTTAATTGAGTGAACATTAAAGATAACTATCCACTCCCTAATATGGAGATGTTGGATGGATTTTCAGGCTATAATCAAGTTCTTGTAGCTAAGGAAGACCGACCAAAAATAGCGTTCATAACACCATGGGGAACATGTGTTTATGTTCAAATGACATTTGGGTTAAAGAATGCAAATGCAACATTCCAAAGAGAAATGGCCCATGCTTCCAAGGATTTAATTAGAAAATTTATGGAAGACTATCAAGATGTCCTGTCAGTTCATTCAAAACTAAGAGAAAGACATATCAAGCATCTAAGACAAGTTTTTGAAAGGTGTAGAATGTATGGAATATCTTTAAATCCCAAAAAGTGTTTGTTTTCCTTAATCGAAGGAAATATCTTAGCCCATATCGTGAGAAAAGAAAGAACATATATTGATTGAAAGAGAGTCAATGCAATAAATTACCTAAACCCTCCTACATTAAGAAAAGGAGTATAGTCCTTCTTTGGAAAAATAAACCATGTTCAAAGGTTTGTGCCATATTATGCTACAATTTTCAATCCAATTAATAAATTGTTGAAGAAAGATCAGAAATTGGAATGGACGCCAGATATTCAAAAAGGTTTCATAGAAATCAAACATGCCTTCACTAATTTCCTTGTTCTTGTCAACCCTAACTTTGATAGAGAATTTATATTGTACTCATTTTCTTCAAAAGAAACTATTGCATCCATCCTTACTCACAAAAATGAAATATATGAAGAAGTTCCAATTTCTTTTATGAGAAAAATTTTGCATGATTATGAAATAAATTATTCAATAATTGAAAAGGAATCTCTTTCCCTAGTCAAAGCAATATCTCATTTCAAGACTTACATTCTATCAGCGCACATCATCGTTTGTGTTCCACATTAACCATAAAATATATTTCTCAATCAACAACGCATAGAAGGTATATTGGAAAATTGGTTAGCAAAGCTTCAAGAATATGATTTGGAGATTAAACCTTTGAAATCTATTAAGGGGAATGGATTATGTAAATTCATGAGTGGAAATAAAGTTGTGAACATCTCTCCTACCAATAGATTTGATGTTGTAATAATGGAAACAAGTTTAGAGACATCATGATGGTATAAGAACATAATTTTTTCTTTAACATCTGGTCAGTTTCCTCCTAAAATATCTTCTAAAGAAAGAAGAAATTTAAAAATGAAGACAAATCAATATGTTCTAGTATTAGGTGTTCTATTCTAAATAAATTTTGATGGGATTCTATTGATATGCTTGGATTATTCAAATTTCAAAGAAATCATTTAGGAATTCCATAGTGGGGTTTGTGGTAGACATTTTTCATCACTTGTAATAGCTCACATAATCATTTAACTTGGATATTATTGGCCAAATATATTCAAAGATGCTTATGATTTGATTCAAAAATGTATCCAATGTCAAACATTTTTTAGGAAAAAAGAAGAGGTTTGTGATGCCATTACAATCTACAACAATAGAGAAACCATTTAAACAATGGGGATTGGATGTGATTGGTCCAATAAATCCAAAGTCGAGTAAAGGTTGTGCTTATATTATCACTGCTACGGATTATTTTAGTAAGTGGCAACAATGTATGGCTTTAATAAATGCAGACTCAAAGCAGTTGATCCATTTTCTAAAATAGAATATCCTCTCAAGATTTGGTGTACCAGAAAAATTCATAGCAGATGATGGTTTGATCTTCATTGGGACAAAATTTACAAATTCTTTTGGAGAATATGGAATCATAGTGGGAAAAACATCCAACTATTACCCACAAGGAAATGGTTTGGATGAATCAACAAATAAAACATTAATTCAAATCCTCAAACAGACAATTGAAGCCAACCATAAGAATTGGCATAAAAAATTGATATATGCACTTTGAGAAAGTCATCTTACTCCAAAGGATAGTACTAGGAACTCCCCATATACCTTAGTGTATGGAAGAGAAGCAATATTACTGTTACAATTGGAATTTTAATTACTTGGCTCTTATTGGAAGTGTTGAAATTGAAGAAAAACAATCATCAATGCAAAAAAGATATCATAAGATTCTGCAACTTGTAGAACAAATAGAACAAAAAATATTGACAATGAACAAAATACAACAAGTAGTAAAAAAATACTTTGACAAGAGCACTAATTCAAAGGTCTTTAAAAAATATCAATTGGTTTTGTTATGGAACAATGCCAAAGAAAAACTCTTTTTCCACACAAAATTTGAAGCTCTCTGGATTGGACAATATCAGATTGAGAAAGTCATTGGTTACAATTCTTACTTATTGAAGGATATGAAAGGAATGATCCAACTGTTTCCCGTGAATGGGAAATATGTCAAAAATAAATTATGTTAAATCCCCAAGCCAAAGTCTTTACATAATTTTTATGCATTTCTTTGTATATATTTTCGAGTTTAATTCTCCTTTCATTTTTACTTTTTCTTCTATATATTTTGACTCCATTCTCCCAATGAAAAAATATTATATATTCTCATCCACCCACAATGAGTCACTATCCTAGAGTTGGATCTAAATGTTTATGTATGTTTTTTTATCAACAATAGTACATACACTTCAATCCTTGGTCTTTTTCCCTTTTTTTATTTACTCCTCTTATTTTCTTTACTTATTCATTTTCCCCTTTCAAATGTGGGTTGCGGGTTAGGATACTATCAAATTCCCAGGTTCCCAGACCCACAAGAATGTGTATCATTACTTAGTCATTTTTCCTCTCTTACAATCCCAACACTTAGTCATTTTTCAAGCGATGTGAGAGTCCCTTTGCAGGAGACCAACACATCCTTGTCCATCAAATTCCCATATTTGTTTTCACACAGTCACGCAACACTCAAAATGACATGTCTACCTTTGTGTCCTCCAAATTCACCTTTTTCATACTTAGTCATTTATTTGAATGTAGATGTGGGACACCCATATTTCCACTTACCTTTTCCATCATGATTGTGTCCTGCAACCTACAATATTATGTTCTACAAAATGACACTTTTCTCCTTCATGACCTGCATAATGTCCACTTCTCATACTTAGTCTACTTTCTCATTGTGGAAGTGGGAGTCATCTCCTTTAACATTTTTCATTCCACGTGTCTTGTGTCCCACATCCGACAAACCTGTATTAACCATATTGCACTCTCCATTCTCCTTTTCACACTTTCACACTTCATCATTTTTCATCCTCCACGACATCACACAACCTTTTCCCGATCACAATAATTTCCCCTTGCCACTTCATCCACCACTTGTGCAAATATAATAATGTTATTAAAGTGGTGAATATTTCGTAGAGCTTTGTAATAAATTGCAAATCTTACCTTCCAAGCCCAAAACATTGAAATAAGAGTTATGGTGGCTAATAATCAAGGCAATACATCGTAAATTAAATAAACTATTAATATGACATGCTAGAAAACATTATATTTACAGTAGTTCCACCTATTGGTAAGAATATAAAGCAATGTAAATAATTTCAAGTAAGAGAAATGAGTTATATTGTGGATATACACTAAATACTTTGGGACGTGAACACCACGAGTTCCAGTGGGCATAGGCTTACAAGTGGTACAAGTCTCTCCATCCCATCAAGAAGAAAAAAAACCAGGTTTGGACCTCAAGAATAGCTCTGGCTAGTTGTGTACCCGAGGTGACAGATTTCAAAGAGCTAGGTATTTGGTGTATAGATAAATTTGATACAAAAAGAAGAATAATTCAAGTTCATGGGAAGCATCCTATCTCCGTGGCTCCTTCAATTTTCACAAGAATGCTACAACTTCTGAAACCCACAATGCAATTCAAGTGTGAATAAGCTAGTGAATTCCTCAAGGAACACAGAGGAGGAGAAGATCTCCTCAAAAAATATTTTCCCAACCCAAGAGATTGTAATGATCCAAATGCTTTAAAATATCATAACATAACAGAAGTACACACCATGTACAGAATGTGAGTGTGGATCACAACTCCAAAATAGATAATTTACACAATAACTCCTTAAAGAATAGGATAACCTCCTCCAAATAACCAAATATATTCATACATCACAATCCACATGTCTACAATAATGAATACATTATCTCTATATATACCTATTCACGTATGTACATGAGGCTCCTTTACTATTAGGCCAACCCTATTACATATATATTTACACATTACATGTACATTTAGCCCCATATATTCCCCCCTTGGTATCATATCATATACATTTAACCCTATATATGCCCCCCTTGGGTCATAACATAGTACGTTCCTTCAAAAATCTTCGTCCTCAAATCTTTGCAATTAAAGTCTTCACATGTGATGAAACCAAGTAATATGATTTTCTTATGTTCCTAGTTTCTTCTTTCCATTGATGACTATCCATCTATCCAAAATCAATTATTTTCTATTGTAATCCTTTGTGTCTAGTTGTTGCATAATTTTCTTTCCCTTGATTCCATGTATTGTTGTTGAAGCTTCTCCAATTTGTAGTGGTTGTTGGTACCTAATAATAGCTTGTTGAAGAGTGTTTTTGTGGTTCCTTGCCCCATGAATATTGACAAGTATTCCATCCTCTTCCTTGATAACGTCAGTATCGACCTTCTTCTCTTCCCTGAAATATTTCGTGGTAAATGAGGGTGTCGATATGGTTTCACATTTGATGGTTATTATTCACTTTGCATGCCCATTTCATCTATATTATTTTCAAATATAATGGCATTCTTGATCATCCTTTCTTGGTATTTGATTTCTCTATCCTTGGATATAATACCATCATATTTGGCATGTACATCCTCTAGATGGAGTTTGAATTCTTCAAGTACCTTCTGTCGACCTTATTGAATCTTGTCTTCTTTCTCCTTTTGAAGCTACAATGTGACCCCATATATCGAATTTTGATGTCCTTCTTCTATTTTGGATTGCATTTCTATTTTTACCTCATCAATATTTAGTGATTCCTCAACCTTCATTCAATTTTCCTCTTCAAGTCGTTTGGTAGATTCTTCATCCAATATCCTCATTTCTTCTTGATTTTTACAATTCTTATTTTCTTATTTCTATCTCTTAACCTCATACAATAGTTTTTTATTATGGTTTCGCAATCTACATATCTCTTCATCTTTCTTTTTTAAATATTCCCATGACTCAATTTTTCCCAACTTTACATTGCTAATATTTTCTTTCTTTATGTTCTTAATCTCCTTAATGAGTGATTCATTAAGGGATTGCATCTTAGAAAACTCATCATCTTTCTTAATAATATATTTTCTTAGTTCTTCATTCTCCTTTTGCAACTTGAATACTTTTTCTTTTCATTTCTTTAAAACCACTTGAATTTTATGCAGCTCATCTCTTTATGTATCCTTAATCCATTTATTTGAGAATATTTATTCAAATTCTTCACATGGAATTTTTAATTTAGTATCATTATCCATACTTTTCCACCACTTTTGATCTTCACCAAAAAAATAAATACTTTCTCTTGAAGNATATTCCCATGACTCAATTTTTCCCAACTTTACATTGCTAATATTTTCTTTCTTTATGTTCTTAATCTCCTTAATGAGTGATTCATTAAGGGATTGCATCTTAGAAAACTCATCATCTTTCTTAATAATATATTTTCTTAGTTATTCATTCTCCTTTTGCAACTTGAATACTTTTTCTTTTCATTTCTTTAATTCCACTTGAATTTTATGCATCTCATCTCTTTATGTATCCTTAATCCATTTATTTGAGAATATTTATTCAAATTCTTCACATGGAATTTTTAATTTAGTATCATTATCCATACTTTTCCACCACTTTTGATCTTCACCAAAAAAATAAATACTTTCTCTTGAAGGATTCATACCATATTCCTTTACAAACCTCAACCATTCCATAGCATTTATTTTTTCTCTATCTTTATCTCCTATAAATTCAAGTATTATCATTGAATCTTAATTGAGTTCAAACCACAATCCTCAAATTCAAACCTTAGTATCTTAGGATAATGATCTGAATAGTTAAAATCCTTGCTCCAATATAATATTCTATGTTTTCTCTTTCTAATGGTTTTTTAATCAGCTCAATCAGAGATCTCAATCAAACTTTATGATAATTTTAAGTGAACATACCTTTGAAACCTTCATTTGGATTTTTTTCTATTGGCCAACCTTTCTTCTAATGTATTTATAAAATTTTGGCACCTATGAGTCTAATATTTTGAGTTATAATAGTTTGAAATGTCTTCTTTGAAATTCCATAGGTCTGACCAAAATTGAGTGTGCCAACTAAAAATTATGGGAACTTTCCCAAACCTTGTTGAAATTTAGCATATTCTAGAAGTGAACTTGTACAGAATGCCCCACGTCTAATATTGAATAAATAATTTTTAAATTATTACCCAAACTACTAAGATATTTCCTTTTTCCAATGCAATATGTCTCATATAATTTGGATCTTCTATGAATAAGATATGAGGTTTTTACTCGGAAGAACTATTTGAGACTAGTTATAGGACTAGTCAAAAACCCTATCTTCCACAGGGTGTATCTAATCAATTACATTGACCCATAAGATGAAATTTGTACCACAGGTACCTTGATATGTATTCTAAACATTGTCCAATTTTCACATTCTAAAGTGGCTCTGAAAAAAAGTTATAGCAAAAATTCCAATATGACTTGCTTGAGGAAGCAGAATCCTAGGATCAATGCTCTGGTACCAAATGTAATGATCCAAATGCTTAAAAATATCATAACAGAACATAAGTACACACCATGTAAAAAAATTGAGCATGGGGAACAACTCCAAGATAGATAAGTTACACAATAACTCCTTAAATAATAGGATAACCTCTTCCAAATAACCAAATATATTTGTACATCACAATTCACATGTCTGCAATAATGAATACATCATCTATACACACACACACCTACACATGAGGCCCCTTTACTATTAGGTCGATCCTATTACATATATATTTACACATTACATGTTCATTTAGCCCAATATATTCCCCCCTTGGGGTCATATCATATACATTTAATCCTAGATATGCCCCCCTTTGGTTATAACAGAGATAATACCAATGCCACTAAGATTGAGGTAAGTTCCTTAAAGTATCCCTACAAGGAATTTTCCTAGTTGTTTCCTCATATAATTAGTTTGGAATCCACATCCTCTGTGCCAAAAAATGTTGTTTATTTTCTTCATTGCATTGTGCATGAATACACCCTGATTGATTGGCCCCACCTTATTTCCAATGAAATTTCATTTCATCTAGGTGGTATGAAAAGGACCAAAAAATTATACATGACAACTTATTTTATTTTCTCCATAACCTACTTGCCTATTTTTGAAGGCTTTTCGAGGGAAAATCTTTAAAAAAACCAAGAAAAATATTGAAAAATCTCATGTTGTGCATACCTCTTCTTAGAGAAAGAGAGTGACCCAGAAAATGACACTGGAAATACCTAAGATTCAAGAGAGTCCCCGAGAAATGGGTGTAGATAATGTTACCAAAGAACCCAACTAGTCATAAAAACAATTGTAGGAAACCCAATAAATTGTTGAATCTCTAGTCACTCAAGAACCGTGAATATTTGAATAAGAGTCTGTAACACTTCACCATGCGTTCTACAATAGAAATTCCAAAAAAATGATAATAGAGAAAGTTAACATGAAAAACAAGAAAGTCTCTGAAAAATGGAAATCATAAATTGGTTTCCATGGAGTTTCACCTTCAAACATTGTACAGCTTCATGAGGCAACCTGAGAAGCATTAAAGGAATCCAGTTGTGATATTGAGAAATAAAATTTAATTTCAAAGAAAAAATAAAGGAATTAGAGACAAATCTAATTATAAAACCATTTTTTGTTGATGTTAGGAAATTCGGAACACTTACACACTAAACCTAGAAGAATAGAGGAAGAAATATTAAATCAATAAAGTAAATGACAAAGAAAACACACGGTACACAAAGATTTTACCCTAAAAACCCAACCGGGAAAATCAACATTTCTTGAGCATTTTTCTCTCTTGTTGTCTTATTCCTTCATGATAAAAGGTTACATCCCTAGCCTTGGTCTACACCTAAGACACAATCAACATCATACCTTATTTATTTACACAAGAACAACCTTGTAGCCAATTCATCTTACATCTACATGACCAGCAACCTCTAAAACAATTTCTCTAAAGATTGTCTTTTACAACATTACAACATGCCCTGTTTATAAGCTTTACAGTAGGTAAAACTCTAAAGAAAGGCTCCCAAAAAATGGTTACATATCATCACATATCATTGGCTACAAATCCGATGAATCTCAATATTTTGTTATAGTCGACTCTAAGTCAGTTTAACAGTCGATTACCAGTCGACCTTCATTCGGCCTTCAGTCGGTTTCCATGTTCCCACCTGTCGGCCTATTTTCGGTCGATTTCTTCGACTTGCTATCTATTTATTTGACTTCGAATTTATCGGTCGATCCACCTTGAGCTTCGACTTGCTGTCAATTTATTCAAATTTGACTTTATGTGATCGATCCACCTCGACCTTTAACTTTCTCTACAAAGAATATAACAACCCAGCATTCTCCCACTTGTTGTCTTATTTTCTAAAATTGAGAGATTTATGAACTCTCATTCATAGATTGATGGAAACAATGCACATTTCCTCTCTACACCAAGAGAACTGCACAACACTCACAGACTTGGTCAAAGAGTCATCTATGTTTTCCAACGTGTCTACTTTCTCTAGAAGCACCATGTTGCTTTCCACCATGTCTCTTACGAAATTGTATTGTAAATCAATGTTGTTAGTCTTGGAATGATAAGTTGG
>SNQJ01S0061865.1:9779-41670 GCA_010110895.2 Picea sitchensis | reverse complement strand
GTCCACCTTACATTGAATGACCACATTCCCATATATTAAATGACTTCCACTAATAACACATAACTACATTCCCATTGGGTACCTCCCTAAGTACCCCATATTACCTCCCTAGGTATAGTACACCCCCCCACTACCTCTCTAGCTACCTTACAGTGCTCCCATGCATCACTCATCTTGCTAACATATATCAGGTTGCTTTCCAAACCCGACAAGTGTAGCACACCAGGAAGGGTTCTACTCCTCCCATCTTGCAGTGTCAGGCGAACTCTTCCTTGTTCGAAAATTTTGGTTGTCGAGTCATCCCCCAAGAACATATATTCTCTTTCATATAGTTCATATTCGCAGAACCATTCTCTATTTGGTGTCATATGAGAGGATTATCCTTAGTCGATCAAATAAACATCTTGATTTGATTGTGTATTATTCGACACCAGGTACACATCACCTCCTTTATCTGGAGTCGTCTTTCTCTCTGTTGACTGCTTCTCATCAGATCCCATATTGGCTTCCATTTCCTTTGAATTGAAGTCTTTTTTGTAATGCCCATATTTACCAGATTTCCTTCATCTTCTCATCAACTGAACAAGGGATTTATATCTACCCTTTGACCTAGAATTTCTACTGGAGAATTTACCTTTATCTCTGTCAACCAGTCGACCTCTCACCACTAATGAATTTTTGGTCAATCCTTCCATGTTCCTCCTTCTAATTTCTTCTAACAGTAGATATGAAACCACTTTGTCTAGCACTAATGTGGTTGAATTAATCCCTATAGCCATGACTAAGTTATCCTAGGAGTATGGAAAAGAACATAATAGTATAACACATTCTCCTCCTCGTTGATTTTAATATCCACATAAAATAACTGGATTATGATGGTATTAAATGCATTTAAATGCTTAGTTACTGAAATTACCTCACCCATCCTCAAAAGATACAGTTTCTTTTTTAGGAATATCTTATTTACCAAGTATTTTGACTGGTACAAGATTCCCAACTTGTCCCACGATGTCTTGTATGAATCTTCACCTGATACATTCAGCAGTACCAAATCTACAAGACAAAGTTGAATTGTACTCCTTACCCTTATCTCAAATTTCTTCCATTATTCCCTTGGCATACCCATTAGAATGGTACTTGGACAAATTGTTTCCCATTTCTCTCGATATACAAGGAGATATTATATTTTAATCTTCCAAATCTCAAACCTTTGGCCATTGAATTTTTCAATCTCTATCCTCGAAGTACTCTCCATTCTTTAAGAACAATCTATAAAGATTTATGGCTTACGACTCTTACTGTACTTAGGGTTTAGCTTAGATCCAAGGTTTTAAACCAAGCTCTGATACCACATGTTAGGAAATGGGGAACACTTCCACACTAAACCGAGCAGGAGAGAGGAAGAAAGTTTTAATCAAGAAATTAAATGAAAAAGCAAACACATAGTACATAGAGATTTTACCCTGGAAACCCAACCAGGAAAACCAATATTCCTTGAGAATTTTAACTCTCTTGTTGTCTTATTCCTTCAGAATAAAAGGTTTCATTCCTAACCTTTGTCTACATCTAATACATAATCGACATCATACCTTCTTTCTTTACACAATAACAACTTTGTATCCAATTTGGCTTACATCTACATGACCAACAACCTATAAAACGATTTCTCTAAAGATTAGATTTTATAGCATTACAACATGCCTATAGCATTACAACATACCTTATTTAAAACATTTATAGTAGGTAAAACCATCAACAAAGGAACCCAAAAAATGATTACATATCATCGCATATCATTGGCTACAAACCCCACGAACCTTGGTATTCTGTTACAGTTGACTTTAATTTAGTTTACCAGTCGACCTTCATTCGATCTTCAGTCAGTTTCCATGTGCCTAATTGTCAGCCTCTTCTTTGTCGACCTCTTCGAATTGTTGTTGATTTCTTCGAATTCGACCTTACCCGGTTGATCCACCTCAACCTTCGACTTGTTGTTGATTTCTTATACTTTGAATTTACCTGGTTGATCCACCTCGACCTTCGACTTTCACTGCAAAAAATATAGCAACCCAACAGTTGAGCCATTAACCACAATTCAACCAATGCTTACCCTAGAGGACGTCCTAGAAAGTAGTAGTAAGTTGAAAGGTTCATCTAGTTTGTTGTTGGAAGTGAGAAAGTATGTTGGATATGGAATTCAAGAAATTATAGACTTAATCCAATAAATCTGGGAGCTAGCACAGATCTCTACCATATTTTCTACAAGGATTATACATTTCAAATAATATCTCCAAAAGGATCTATAAAATGATGATTTTTTTTACAAGGAGTTTGTGGGAACATTTGTGGAGAAGGTTTCAAGTTTAAGTGACACCCACAGAAGAGAACTGAACCTTCCCTCTGGTATCTGAATGAAGCAAATCAATGCATGTTGGTTGAAAAGAGTCAAAATTTTAAGGCAAATGTTAAATGAGATGGATGTTGTGAAAATTAAAAGGGGTGACCTTTTTCTAAAGCTCTTATATCTTACAAAAGAACTTGACAACCCAAATATATTAATGGACACAATACTTTTGTCTAAAGATAAATTACTAGAATAACTTGAAGAATTAAAATTTGCATGAGTGAGTGAGTTCACTGAATCAATAGAATTCTATAAAGATGAATTCGAAGTGTGGCTAGTCTGATACATTAACAATAATAATGATATCGAGGACACATTGCACCAACTAAGTATTGACTTAAGAGAAATGGATAATGAACTATTTGAGATAAAAACCAAGTATGAAATAACAATTTCTCCCATAAGGGAGTACATTGAAGAATGGTTAATAAAAATATTTGGTTAAGAGCACCGAGAAAAATCAGCACACAACGATTGCAACAGTTATTCCACCTCCATCGCATCAACAAGAACCTATAAAATACATTCCAACAAACAAGTAAAGAGACAAAATATTTCCATCACAGTAAGTCAAGTAGTAACATTATTCTTTCCCTTGCCATCTTTTCTTTTGCAGGCATTTGTCATTTCACCTTTTCTATTCTCAATAACCTTTGAAACCCAAGGTCGACCCTTGATTGTTTCTCTTTTGTCTTCCACGTCTCTCTTTCATTTCATGGTCCATGGGAACCCCATCCCAATACTCTTTGAAGGACAAAAACAATATTGTATTTGTAATCCAATACAATACTCTTATTTGTTTAAAGACATCTATTATTTTTTAGGTTCCCATAGAACCAATTTGGGACATAACATTATTGATATCTCGGGATTTGAATTTAAGCATGATATTTCAAATATATGTCTATCATAATCTTATTTTTGTTTAATGAAATCATCATTTAAAGTTCTCTACCATATGCAATCCAAACTTTCTTTTCTCTTTTGTTGAATATTGTGTTCTACTTTTATGATTTTTGTGATGGAATTGTCGTCTTATTTTACTACATACTCTTTTTGTTTATAATATTGTAACATATTGTAAATATTTACTTTCTATAAGATACATGGTCCTTTCGCAGAAATTCTTTGCATGTGAATATTTATTTCAAGAATAAGCTTGGTCCTTTCTCAAGAATTTTATTTGTTCTTGTATGTTATTTGAAATACAGGATCACCACCTCTCTAAAAACGTAGGGGGATTTATCCTCATGAGGTTGACTCAAATATCATAAAATAATATTTTTGATCAACACTACCTGGCCCTATCTTACATCCTAGAGCCATCAAAGAATAAAGTCCAAATTTTAGTATCTAAATCTATGTTAGTTGAACTAGTACTAGATATTCATGCTATAGTACACTCATTTTCGTTATCCCATGTGTAGTGAATGAGTTCAAACTATATGTTTTGTTGAGGGGTGATTATTGATTTGTATAGCACACATAGACCATTTCTAAAAAACAATTACCCAACATGGCATGAGAAAAAATGGTAGGTTCATTCTAAACTTCCATATCTATAATGATATGCTTCATGTGGGATTCTCTATCCACTTTTATTTGGATTTTCCTCCCCTTGTAAGGAAACCATAGATGAGAGAAATCAGTTGCAAAGTAACCTTGTATATTTTAAGACCAGTCCCTACTCAAAAGTAAACCATATGCTTCAGGAATGTCTACAACCACAATGTCAATGACTTGACAAACTCTATGATATGATTCCAGACTAATCATAACATATTTTAGTTCTCCCATAACCTTTACATCAGATCTATCCAACTAGATGATGCTAGTTGTGTATTTAGTAGGTATAGCATTAATATGTTTGAAAATAAAATAAGGAATTACATTACAAGATGGTCCTGAATCTACCAAACATTAATGCACATTATGATTATAAATTTCAAAGGTTACAAGGAAAGGAGGGGTCTATGAGAAATCTAAAATGTGATCCTATGTTGGATATATTCATGGTATATTTTAGTGTATCCTTATCCTCCTACTTATTCTCAGTGGTTTTAGGTTTACTATTAGCGGTAACAATGGTTTTTTATTGTTGGCTCGAAAGAGATATGAATGTGTTCATAATGAGATGTCTTTTTTGCATTAGAGTACAAATGTCATACATAGAAACATTTTCTTTAGTATTTTTCATGTCCTCTATGACATTATATTCCATTGGCTACACAACTATAGTTCTTCCAAAAGTATTTCTTTCTTGAGAGGTTTTGGGTGTAGACTTAGGCTGAGAGGGGGATGTTTGATTTTGGGTCATGGTAGGGGGTGTGATATTCCTAGAAGCAGGAGCCGACTTAGCAGGGATATTTGTGTTGGACACATGCCCTTTAATTATCAGGTTATAAATATTTTGGGTAGCTTGGGAAACCTATGTATCTCATAAAGATACTTTTTTTATTGTTTCATTGTCAGAATATTCCACCTAGTCCCAAACGAATGGAGTATATTCTTTAGTCGTGTCTCCTTATTCTGTGGTTTCTTCCATTTCAGTGTCTTATGTTGGTTGGTGTAAAAGAGACTATTGTTCAAGTTACTAATTGATTACTCGATTCATAGAATTGATCTAGTGAGGGCGTGTCTTTTTTATTGATTGGTGTAAGGCACCAAATAGAAATATCCAAAGCAAGAGAATAAATATTATCCAAATATATTTTAGAAATAAATATAATAGAAAATATAAGACAATATAAGCCAAAATAAGATACATTTATTAATATGGAAGCATTGTTCATTTTCCCCCTCGAGGGGGAAACCTCCAACAAAGTACATCTCATATTACAAATGATTCCACAAGACATATTTTACAATGCTTCTACCTCTATATATAATACTTATATCCCCTAATAACATTATATAGAAGGAATTTTTTGTAGATTTTAACCTAGTACAATTAATTACTACAGACGGATTCTTAATAAAAAAAGAAAAGATACAATGGCACGCACACACATTACATAGATATTTTTTTACCTTGGAAACACAAACCAAGAAAACCAACAACCTATTTAGAGATGCACCTCTAATATTTTATTCATCATATCATCATAGTTTATAAAACAATGCAATATATAGGATCTCACGGCATCCAAAACCCCTAACCCACTGACCCAAATTAGTAATAACCTTAATTCCTTAACTAGAATTAGAGAACCATCAATAAAACCATGTGCTGAAAAAACAACCAAAAACGAATGCAAAAAATCCCCAAAAACAAATTTCAGGGGTGCTTCCCTTGAACCCTCACATAGGGGGGTTAGTCTCCGCCCCCCCCCTCCCACCCGATGTAACGCAGACACTAGATCTAGTCATGCAAAGGATATAAAAGATACCCAACATTCTCCTACTTGTTGTTTTCCTTAAATACAGGGGGTTACATAGTCAACAATCCAAGAAAACAATTCCCATAGATCCTCTACACCAAGAGAACTTCTCAGTGCTCACATATTTTGTTAATGAATATGCAACATTCTTCAGAGTGTCAACCGTCATCAGAAACACCTTAGTTTCTTCAACTGTCTCTCACAAAGTGATATTGAACATCAATATTCTTTGTCTTTGAAAGATAAGTTGGGTTCTATTCCAGGAATATTGCACTTTGATTGTCACATTATATCCTTACAGTTTTTTGTACCAACCCAATACCTGAAAACAATCTCTATAACCATACTACTTCCTTGGTTGCATGAGTGGCTTCCATGTATTCAGATTTTGTATTTGAGAGTGCCACTACAGACTATATTTTCATCATCCAACTGATTGCTCTTCTAAAGAGGTTAAACACATACCCACTTGTATATATTTTGTAATCTAGATCTACAGCCCATTCTACATCAACAAACCCATTTATGTATAACACTTTATCCAATCCTAGTATTCCTTGGTATCACAATACATAACTAGTAGTTCCACGCAAATACTTGAAAACCATCTTTATTGTTGTCCAATGCTCCTTCCCTAGTTTATACATATACCTACTTAAAACTCCCACTGCATGTGCAATGTCTGATCTAGTACAAACCATTGCATACATAAAATTTCCAACCGCACTCGCATATGGAACAAGGGACATGTCATCTTCCTCTTCTTGTGTCTTGGGACACTGATCCATAGATAACTTTACACCTACTAGAATAGGAACCTTGACTAGTTTACATTCCTACATATTAAACCTCCGCAATATTGTCTTGACGTATTTCCTCTTATTTAACTAGATTTTCATATTTTCCCTATCTCTTTTAATTTCCATTCCCAAAATTAAATTTGTAGCACCAAGATCCTTCATGTCATATTTAGAGGACAGATGAATTTTCACATCTTGGATAATCTCCTGGTCGTTTTCTATCAATAGCATATCATCCACATACAAGACGAAATAAATAAGATGATCACCAATTAATTTGAAATACACATGGTAATCCTCTTTTCTCCTTGTAAATCCAAGTCCCAACATATAAGTATCATTTTTTTATACCATATCCTTGGAGATTTCTTTAACCCATACAGGGACTTTTTCATCTTGCATACCGGCTCTTTCTTTCCCTTCACAACAAATCCTCCTCGTTTCTTCACATAGATTTTTTCTTCCAGATCCCCATGTAGGAATGTTTTCTTCACATCCATATGTTCTACTTCAAATTCAAACACAACAGCAATAAATAAAATAAATATAATTGAAGTTAACTTGGAAACAAGAGAAAAAATTTCACCTAATTCATTTCCCTCAACCTAGGAATAACCTTTTGCTTCTAATCGAGCTTTGTATTCTCCACTTTTACGTTTTCATTTAGCTTCTTCTTAAACACCCATTTGTTTCCAATGGATTTTTTGCCAGTTGGAAAATCTACTAGATCCCAAGCCTCATTCTTGTCCAACGTTTCCATTTCTTCAATAATGGCCTTTTTCTAGAGTTTTCCATCCTTCAAATCCATTGCCTCCCTAATGGTTCTAGGATCATATTCATTAATAAACAAAGAAAAATTTGAAGGGAAATCAGGTGGAGTATACACTTATGGTTTCCTTCTTACCAGAACTGATATCCTCAATACTGGAGTATGAGGATCTTCTTCTTTCGATTCTTGTTCTTTTGTAGAGTTTGATTCATCATCCTTCAACTCAAAATCTATTTTCTTTGGTTCTTCCTTCCTTGGTAGGACTTCTTGTTTGAAAACATATTTGATTTTTCTAAATATCAAATCTTTTCCATACACTACCTTCTTATTTTTGGGTTCCAAATCTTATAACATTTCAAACCATCTTTATACCCAATAAAGATACACTTTTTAGCCTTTTTATCTAGATTACTCTTGTTTTCCTTTGGAACGTGAACATAGGAATCACAACCAAATACTTTTAGATGTGTTAGAGAGGGAATCCTACCATTTCATACCTCATGTTGATTATTTTCATCCAACACTAATGAGGGTGATCGATTAACTAGGTAACATTCAATACCCACTACCTCTTCCCAGAACTCTTGTCCTAACCCAACACCATTGGGCATGCACATTAATTTTTCCATCAATGTATTTTTCATCCTTTCTGCAACTCCATTTTTCTTAGGTGTATATGGAGTATTCTTCTGCCTTTCTATACCACACTTCTTACAGAATTATTCAAATTCATTTCTGCATAACTCTCCACCATTAACCATCCTCAGTACCTTAATTATTTTCTTTGTTTGATTCTACACGAGATCTTTAAATTATTTAAACTTGTCAAAGAATTTAGATTTAATCCTAAGGAATTATATCCATGTATTCCTAGAGAATTCATATGTAAATTAGATATAGTACATAGAGTTTCCCAATGATGGAACTTACATAGGTCCAAACACATCATTGTGCACCAACTGTAAAATTCCCTTTGACCTTGATGCACTAGAGGGGAATCTTACCCAATTTTTCTTCCCATATATGCAATGTTCACAGAAATAAAAAAAGAAAGAGCAGTTAGACATACCTTCAACCATACCTTTACCATGTAGTATTCAAAGGCCCTTCTCTCTGATATTCCCTAGTCTTTGATGCCACAACATAGTATTTTCTCGAGAGACTGTAAGAGTGTTTTCTTCTTCATATCCAATCTCAGGAACAATGGAACTATTTCACCCATCACTAATAGTGCTTCCCTTTAGCTTATACAGATTTCCAATATGAACTCCCTTCAGCAACACCATTGCTCCTCAAACCATCTTGTAGGTTTCTTTCTCAAACACTATTTTTACCCCTGCATCATCCATTTTGCTTATAGAAATCAAATTTGTGGCCAATCCTAGGATGGGAAGAACACTTGGGAGTGTTATAATCCTTCCATCCATTAGCTTCAACTTGACTTCTCCTCATCCTATGATTTTGGTTGTCGAGTCATCACCTAAGAAAACATTACCTCCATCATATCTTTTATATTCACAAAACCACTCCTTATGGGGAGTCATATGAAAGGGCGCACCTGAGTCAACCATTCATGCCTCATGATCTGAATGTGTTCTTGAATAATCCAAGTAGACATCTCCTACTTATTTCAAGCAGGTTTTTGCTTCTATAGAAGGATCATAATCATAACCCTTCCCTCTCTCAACACTTTTGGATCTACATTTCTTCTTGTAGTGCCCTTCTTTTCCTCATCCCCGGAATACATTTACAAATTGTCAGAGAGATTTGAATATAACCTTAGACTTAGATATCCCACTTGAGGACATAGATCAATTCCTTTCCTAGGAGTGTCCTCTTGCAAATAAGGTATATGTGCTATGCCCTTCCATGTTTTTCCGCCTCGTCTCTTCTGACAACAAGGATAAGAACACATCATCGAAAATTAAAGTAGTTGTATTACTACCTATGGACAAAACCAGGCTATCCCACGAGTCTGGTGAATAGCACGATAAAATGATATAGTTATCTTCATCAGAAATATTAATATCAACATACAATAATTGACTTACCATTGTATTGAAGGCATTAAGATGCTTTGTCACCAAGTCTCCATCTTACATCATGAGGTTATACAACTTATTCCACAAGAATAGTTTTTTTATTAGGGAATTAAATTGATAAATATTCCCCAAATTATCCCACAATTCCTTGGTTATATCTTCCTCTAATGCATTTAGAAATACTAAATCTGAGAGACATAACCAGATCGTGCTCTTCTCCTTTCGATCCAACTTTTTCCAGAATTTTTTTGACATTCCTATAGGTGAAATACCTAGATCCAAAACGATCAATTGATCATTATATACGAACATATATCCCATATTGAGCTTCCATATCTCAAAAATTTTCCCATTAAATTTCTCGACTCCATTTTTTAACTAATCGCCATTTTTTTTCACTGGAAGAATCAATACCACAGATCTCCCACAGTAACAAGGATTATCACAGACCTGAGCCAAATTCCTGACCACAAATGCATCCCACTGAAGACAATAATTTCTTTGATACGAAATGTAGATTTTAACCTTATACAGTTAATTATTGCAAACAGATTCTTAATAAATCAGAAAAGATACAATGAAACACACACACACACATTACACATATATTTTTAACCTGGAAACCCAAACGAGGAAAACCAACAACTTGTTTAGAGTCGCACCTCTAATATTATATTCATCGTATCATGATTTTTAACAATACAATATATAGGATCCTGTAGCATCAAAAACCCCTAATCCATTGACCCATATTAGTCGACAACCCTAATTCCTTAACTGGAAGTAGAAAACCATGTGCCAAAAAACTGCCCAAAACGGATGCAAAAAAACGCCAAAAAAAAAATTAGGGGGCTTTACCCTTGAACCCATGCATATAGGGGCTCTACCCCCCTGGTAATTCCTTTCGTTCTTGATGCAACATAGACACTATATCTATTCATGCAAAGAATATAATGCATACCCAACAATTTCTAGTAGGCAGAACCATCTAGTAAGCCTTCTTACAATAGTTATGTTCTACTACATAGGCCTTATTTACTAATGATGGCCTTCAATACATAGAAATACATAGTATTATATCTACTTTATGGGTTAGGGAGGTTAGGACCCTAGCATTCCCTCCCCCTTAAATAACATCCTTTTCCTCAAGGCCTAAAATGTGGAAATTGTTGTAGAATGACAATTGTCTCCCACATGGCATCCTTGGGATATGTATCCTTCCACCATATTAAAACTTCCTTAGTTATGCAGTAGCAGAGAATATGATTGTGTTTTTCAAGGATGGATTGTGGCTACAACCAAATGGGACCTTCTTCATCCAATTTAGGAAGACTTGTTTGAATGTGGAACTTGGATCCAATCACTTTCTTTAAGCAGGAGACATGAAAAAATGGATGGATCTTAGAGTGGCTTAGAAGTGCTATTGTAATCCACTGGCCCAATGTGTTTGAGGATTGTATAGGGTCCATACAACTTTGGAGAAATCTTTTGGCAGTGATCTTCTTTGAGGTAAATTTTCGTATATGGTTGTAGATGAATAAACACACCATCCTCATTGGAAAAATGGCATTCATAGTGATGTTGATCATCCTATTGCTTCATTTTATTTTGAGCCATGACCAAATTATCTTCGAGAATGTATACAACGACATCGCAAACTATAAAAAAAATTTCAACCTCATATACCTTGGAGACATATGGTAGGTAAGATAATACTGATGGGTAATTTTGACCATAGACTACCTCAAAGGAAGTCATGTGAGTGGCACCATGATAAGTTTTATTATACTACCATTCAGTGAGGAGTAACCACTAAACCCATTGATATTTTCATCCAAACGTGAAGAACCTCAAATACGATTCCAATAACTCATTGTTAGTTTCTATTTTACCATCATTCTAGAGATGATAGGCAATGCTAAGATGTAATTGTGTTTCCTAGAGCCTAAACAATTCCTTCGAGGAGTTACTAGTGAAGTTCAGATCACACTCTACAAAAATATATTATGGAATACCATGTAGTTTGAAGATATTGTCCATGAAAAATTCAGCCATTGTGGAAGCTTTAAAGAGGTATTGGAGGGAACACAACTAAGCATATTTGGAAAGTATATCAACCACAACCATGATGATTGATTTATTGTCGGATTTGGGTAATCTAACAATGAATTCCTTAGATATATATATCCATATAGTAGGTGGAATAGGGAGAGGTTGTATCACTCATGGAGTTTTCATTGTTTATCCCTTGTTGTGTTGGAAAATATCACATTCAGTCACAAAAGTGTATATATCCTTCTTCATTTATTCCTAGAAAAATGAACATTTGATCCATCCATATGTTGAAAGATACAATGTCTTGTTGTCGGCAAGGCATGGATTTCAGAGAGCATAATGGATTTAAAATTGGACTCTCTGATCAAATACAAGTGGCCTTTATAACAAAGCTCCTTATTTTTCCAAGTGTATCTAGGAGATGCATTAGAATCATGTTTCAATTTTTGGATCATGCTATAAGTTTTGGAATCTTGGAACCATTCATGGTGAATTGCATTCAACCAATAGGATACAACGAAGGAGAGTGAAAATAGGTACACTTCATATTCATATTTACTAGAAAGAGCATCAGATACCACATTATCTTTTACCTTTTCATAAATGATCTCATAATCATAGTCGAACATATTGGTAACCCACTTCTATTACTCGAGGGAAGAAATTTATTGTTCCAAAAATATATGAGGCTAATATGATCAGTTTTAATTTGGAAACGTTGCCCAAGAAAGCAAGGATGTCAGATGTTCACTGCATGAAAAATGGCCAACATTTATTTTTCCTATATTGATTTACCCAAGCATCCCTCAAAAAATTGTTTACAAGTAAAGGCCAATGATTTTCCTTCTTGCATGCATAGAATTGCATCGATGCATTTCCTTAAGGTGTCATGACATTTGAATGGTCAAGGACCACCCCACTATGAGTAGATTATTTGAAATATTGTTTTACAGCCTCTTTTTCCCAATCCACACCTTGTTTTCAAAATACACGTGCATCCTCAATCAACAAAAGAGAAGTAACCCTCAAGCCTTTAAAATACATATTAATGAATGATAAATGGTTTGGGGCTTGAGTTGGAGTAAAAATTTGTTCTTCTGATGGGAATAAATTATATTTTTGAACCATTTTCTCACTATTCATCGAAAAGACCTCTTATATTGATATTTACTGACATTTCATATGTTTTGGTAGACACATATCTACACCTTCCATTAGAGTTGGAACATCTCCATAGAGACCTAATGTATCTATAAAAAAAAATTACAAAAGATTTATTCCCATGTTTGGACCTTGATCAGAACCTAGAAGGAACATGGCCTCCTCTTCCCTAATCATTAGAGTAGAAAAAACCTTGGTGTATTCATATGAGTCCTATGCATAATCAACTAGCTCTTTGTCATCCATCACATTAGCTCCTACAATAGATCATCTTAAGAACCCCCACCAAAATTGTCGAGACCAAAATACTTGAATTGAAATCTTTGTTTGATAAAAAAACTACCTCCATCCATTATCCATCCATCAATCAAATATAGGGTTCCGCAAGTTTTAAGGCCATCCACATAAAAAAAACCTTTCGTATCATGTCTCTTGCTTTATCTGTCTTAAGTGCTTGAATTTCTTTCATGTAGTTGCATATATTGCAGAATTCAAATATTTAAATATTTGCTTCTTTGGCCTTGTTCGAATCCATCTTTCACGGCTTATCCTCCCTTTCAAATATAAATTACTTACAATATCATTGTTACATATTTCCAAGGATGAATATTAACAAACACTAATTTTGTATTAGAAAACTTTTTTTTTCAAATAGGATTGCATGAAATAACTTTCCTACTCCGTCCTATAGTTTTGGATCACTTATATGAAAATGATCCAGGTGGATATTGGTGGTCTCCCACCTCTTCCATGGAATCAACAACTCTCTAGATTCTCGACAATTTTTCAATGGTTTTTCGGGTCCCAACTTATGGGGTCAATTTGAGTCCCTAAATGGTGTTTTTTGGAAATATGGGCGGCTAAGGGTTTCCATGGAATTCCCTGGACCCAATCAAAATTTGTAACCCCAAAATAGTTCTTTCCAATGAGCTATCGTGAGCCCAAATGAAGATCGTATGCAAAATTTTCACCCCCGGGAAGTTGATGAATCAACTAACCACCTTGGGGACCACAATAATTTTGGTGTTTCATCATCTAGGGTTAGGGTATTTGCCTCTTTTTATTTTAGGCTTCATGATAAAAGGACCTTTTTGGCCTCTTTGTAATCATATTTTTGAAAATGAGCATAGTCGACATCTCTTTCTCTTCAGAGATAAGATACCACCATTATATCTAGTTTGTGTTCTACATTATTCTATTATTGTATTCATTAATAGAAGTTGGGTTTCACTGGGTCCTGTGCTATATATTTTTTTGTATCTCATTTCATTCTCAATATGATTTGAATCAATGGAATCAGATTAGTTTTCTCCTTGTTATTTCTTAGTGCATGTCCTCGATGAGGTCAGGGTATAGAGAGTTGGATCTCGAGCTAGTTTCACTTGGGCATGACTGCTCTAACTGGACCAAGAAACCTCCCATGGTGGAAGAAAAGAGAGATGATTGAGCAGGATATCCATTCAATTTTTTTCTCAAGAAATCTCTCATTCAATAGCGTAATGATATGATGGAGAAATTATACCATATCCTTCGATAATTTTCGATAGCAAGAAAGGCACCTTCCACAAGCATCCATTTAGGAGGTGTGACACCCTTCAAGGTCCAAGTTAAATTTGATATCCCCTTATTTGAATGCCAAATGGATGCAGATGCTTTGGGAAATGGATGATTCTATTAGAAGGGTATTACTCTATTCAAAAAATTTACGACATTGAAAATATAACCTTTGCTCTCCTTAAATCGCTCCCCCATGTCAAAGATTGGTGGGAATGTTAGTGGGAGAGACATAAAAAAGATGAGTATGTGGCATTCGGGATAGGAACCACTTAGGGAGCCTTTTTTTATTCCATCAAAGAGGAGTTCTACCCTATCGAAAACTATGATTACCCATACACAAGATGGATAACTCTGTGTCAGGAAAGTGACCAAACAGTACCAGAATGTACTAACATCCTCCATACCTTGCGCTCAAAGTTGGGTATCATAGAATCTAAGAGACACCTAGTTATGAAGTACCACAGTGGCCTACACAGGTGCATCCAAATATAGATGTATTTCATGGACATATTCACACTAGGAGTTTCTTATCAATATGTTGTCAAAATCGAGCTGAAATTTAAGAAACGGAATAAGTGAGATTTTGGGTCTGCAAATTCACAACAATAGAAGGATTAAAAAGGTGGCCCTAACCAAAATAAAAATGGATAGAGAAAGGGAGGAAAACCTCAATATATCTATTCCAATATGAAGATAAAGAAGGGTAATGGGAAGACAAATAAAACTAGAAAATGGTGTGAGTTCCACAAAATCCCTTGGCACAAAACTGATGAATATTTCTTAAGACAGTCATTGTTAGCTAAGCTTAAAGAAAAAGAGTCAAACCCCAACTTAGACTCTGATTTGGAGAAAGATAATGGAAATAGGATCATCTATACAAAGCCTAGTGCTACCATAACAACCACAAAGATCCAACTAGATAAGTCAGAAGAGTTTAAGGAAGGGGAGTGCCTCTTCCATTCACAGATGTGGGTGAAGGGAAGCCCATTGCATTTCATTGTTGACAGCAAGAGCCAGAATAAATTGATCTCATTTGAGGTCATCAAGAGATTGAAGTTTCCAATGATGCAACACCCCAACCATACACCATTGGTTGGTTGAGATAGGGACAAGACCTTCATGTTATCCAATAGTGTTTCTTGTCCTATGTTATCATGCCCTTCAAAGATGAGGTATTGTATGATGTTTCCCACCTCAAAGTTTGTGATGTTATTTTAATAAAACCTTATTTGTGGAAATGTAATGTTGTTTATGAGTCTTTAACTCATAGTGTCATTATCACTCTATGGGTTCATCCCTATAGGATACCCAAGGTAGTTCCAACTACTACAATTTCATTGATCTAGAAAAAACAATGCCGAAATGTAATCCCACAGACTACGAAGTTTGTCCTCTTAATGATTCGATCAAAAGGGTAACTAAAGGTCACTATGACTACCACAAATTCAACACAGGGTCTCTCTACATAGAAGAAACAGGTGGACAATATTGTAGAGGAATACAGAAACCTCTTCACTTCACCTGTAGGGGTGCCTCTAAACTGTTAGGTCAAACATCCCATTGATTTGATACCTGGTGCTCCCTTTCTGAATGGTCCAATATATAGATTCTCTCTTTTGGAGAATGTGGAAATAAAATGTCAAATTCATTAAATCATCTACAAGGGACACATTCGGCCAAGATCCTCTCCTTTTGGGAACCTAATTATGTTGTTACACAAGAAGGATGGAACGTGGTGAATCTGTATTGATTATAGATCCTTGAATAAAATCATTGTCAAGAAGATACTCGATCCCCCAGATTGACAATCTTCTTGAACACCTCAAGGGTGGCAAGTTCTTTAGAAATATTGATCCAAAGTTGGGCTATCATGAGGTTCCAATAGAACCAACCGATGTATGGAAGACTACCTTCAAATCTAAAGAAGGTCTCTTTGAGTGGTTGGTCATGGATTTTGGATTGACTAATGCTCCAGCACATTCATAAGGATGATGGATGATATCTTGTGGTCGTTAACAAGCTCTTTTGTGGTGGTATATTTGGATGGCATCCTCATCTTCAATCGGACCTGGGGAAAGCACTTGCAACACATTCAATAGGTCCTAAGCACCCTGCGAAAACACAAGTTATACACCAACCAAGAGAAATGCTCATTCGGCATGCAAAGAATCCAATACTTAGGATACATCATGGATGAACATGGTGTGCAAGAGGACCCAGCCAAGATCCAAGTCATTCACGATTGGCCAAAATTAACAACTCTGATAGAGCTCTACAACTTCTTGGGCCTCCAAAAATTCTATCATAGGTTCATGTTAGGTTCCTCTCATATAGATTATCTCTTAAGTCAAGTGGCCAAGCGAGGAGCTAAAGATAATATTTATGAGTCTAAATCACAACAAAAAGCATTCCAGGATCTAAAACGTTGCCTCTATTCCACACTAGTCCTCACATTTCCATATATACAACAATCATTTGAGATAGAGACAAATTACTCTAACTATGCTATCAGTGTCATCCTCACTCAATAGGGACATCCGATTACCTATCATAGTGAAACATTGCCTGATGTTATTCGTAGGTATCCCACTTATGACAAATATATTTAATCCATTATGTAGGCATGTCGACAATGGAAGAATTACAGTCTAGGAAAGGAAACGATCATCCACATTGATCAAAAGCCTCTGAAATTCATGCAAACACAAGGAAAGCTACAAAATGACCACCACCGAAATTGGTCCACATACCTGCAAAAATTTCAGTTTAACATCAAGTATAAGAAGGGAAATACCAATCGAGTTGTCAACTGCCTCAATCGACCTTCAGTTGCATCAATAAACATGGTGATCCACCGAACATGTTCCACACTGCCTCATTCAACCCCTGTTTGTGGCACTAACCACATTTCTTGACTCTTGTGGGCATGAGGCCTCAAGGTGATACTAGTTATATGATAGTGACCCCGACTTTGTTGTTGCATATCGAACACTAGGTTCAGGAACACTAGTTGAAAATTTTCATCTCCAGGATGGACCTAACATTGCCATCTAGGCTTATCTGTGTTCCTTCAAGGCGTCCAAAGCTGATTTGGGAAGCTCTCATTCGGGTGGTAGGACACTTTAGTATGGAAAAAATATTGGCCGATCGCAAAAGTATTTTTATTGGTCGAAGCTTCGCCAAGATGTCAGAAATCATATTAGATCATGCATTGCCTATGCCACTTCCAAACTCGAAATCATATTAGATCATGCATTGCCTATGCCACTTCCAAACTCGTGATAAAGAAATATGGGTTATGCACCCCTCTACCTACTCATGATAGGCCTTGGGATTCCATTTCCATGGATTACATGTATGTTCTACCTTCAACTAAGCATGGTAATGATTGTGTCTTTATGGTCATAAATTGATTCTCTAAGATGGAAGTTTTGACACCTTGCAAGAAGAGTATCACTACCAAGGCCATTGTTAATCTCTTCTTCGAGCGTGTTTGGGTTCATTTCAAGCTACCAAAAAATATTATTTTAGATCATGATAGCAGGTTCTTGAGTACATTCTAGTCCAATCATTGGTCATTGGCGGACACTAAGCTCACCAAATTAACTTCCTTCCACCCCCAAACTGATGGAAAAATAGAGGTAGTCAACAAGATAATTGTGCATATTTTGATAATTTACAACTCCAAACATCCCCACACATGGGATGAGAGTATTCGTTATGTTCAACATAGCTACAATTGATCCCTTCATACCTCTGCTAGCCACATCATTTTAAGGTGTACTTGGGATTTTGTCCATTGGCCCAAATTGATGTAGCACTTCCCATTGTATCCACATAAGAAGAATCTACCCATACTCAAACTGAGGCTGATAATGTAGCCATATTTTTTGAACAAATTCATCACATCCTCCAACAATTCCATGATATTTTTCAGAAATCCAATGCCAAGTATAAGAAACGACATGACCAACATCACGTTCAACACAAGTTTCAGGTTGGTGATAAGGACCAGTTACATTTGCAGAAAGAGTGTTTTGCAGGACCCCATCACAAGCTTCACCCACTTCAATATGGGTCTTACACATCACCAAGGATATAGGTGAGAATTATTTTGAATTAATTATTCCCCCATTCCTTGTCCTGCATCTAGTCTTTAATGTGGAGCTCCTTTGCCCATATTTTCCACCTCTACTGGAAACCCTAGAAGTAGCTGAGAACTTGGCCCCTACATAACTCAACCCTAACTATCTTGAGTAGTATATAGTTGATCAAATCATGGATACTCAAATGAAAGTCACCCACTAACAAAACATGAAGCTCTATCAGGTTGTCAAAGTAGGGCAACTTCTTCACCAAGGAAATTGGCTCACCAGGAGCCAAATTTAGAAAATGTTTCCCCATCTGATGAGGGAACTTGACACAATGGAGACCATTTATTCCTAAGGGGGGGGTACTAATACAAGTGGATATTGATGGCTGCCCACGTATTCCACTAACTCAACAGTTCTCTATCTTCTTGGCATTTTTTCTATAGTTTTTTGGGTTCCAAACTTCAGGGGTCATTTTGAGGCCCTAAACGATGTTTTTTGGACATTTGGAGAAAGGGGCAAGGGGAGGGATTCCATGGCATGCCCTGACCCTAGCCAAAATTTGTAACCCTCAAATATTTATTTACAATGAACTATAATGTGCCCCAAATGAAAATCGTATGCAAAATTTGTTCCCTAGGGAAGTTGACGTATCAACTAACCACCTTGGGGCCCACGATACTTTTGGTGTTTCATATTCTAGGGTTATGTGTTTTATGTTTAGGGATTTTTCCTCTTTTTCTTTTAGGCTTCATGATAAAAGGCCATTTTTATCCTCTTTGCAATCATCTTATTGCAAATGAGCATAGTTGGCATCTCTTTCTCTTCAGAGATAAGCTACCACCATTCTAGCTAACTTGTTTTCTATAGTATTTTGCAATTTTATTCATTTATAGAAGTTGGGTTTCATTGTGTTCTCTATTATAGTTTTGTTTGTATCTCATTTAGTTCTCAATATAATCTGGATCAAACAAAGTTAGCTATTGTCATGGAAACATAATTCATTTTCCAAGTAAAGTATTTGGAGTAGAATTAATGACTATAAGAAACTTCGAACAATATTCTTGAACTTTAGAAAATTGAAAACCAATCTATCCTCATGTGTGAGTGGCTCATTTATTTTGGGAAAAAACATATAAATTATTCATGGATGGAAGATTAAATGCACTAATTAATATATTTAGTTAAAATTTTGTAATTATATTAAGAATAATAGCAAATTTCACAAAATGGAGAGGTGTGTCAAATATGTTTTTGATGATGATTGTTACCATTTATTGAGATTCATTTTGATTTATCAAGTTTTAAAAAAATAATAAAAAATTAATAAGTTTGATTTACAAATTCATTTTTATGCTCAAAAAGATTGGAGAAACCCTTTCATTAATTTATGTAATTTTGATCAGTTAACAAATTAGAAAGGTCGCTAATGTTACAAATATTTTGAAATTGAGATTAAATGTGGGTATATGGAAAACAATATAAGAGAATGTGTTTTTCATCCTCCATTTTCTTAATATTATAAAGATGACAAGTTTTTCCATTCCACAACATTTAGTGTCTATATCTCTCTAGATCACTACTATGGTGCATTAGTTACTCATGTAGCCTATATATATTGTAAATTATTCACTCTTTGAGTGTGGAATACTGTTAATAGAAATTCATTCATTCTTTCCTCCATTTTTTGTCTTCTCTTCACACCATTTGCAAGTTGTGTACGTTTGATTGTTAGCTTGATCTTCTATGCAGGTATCTCAGAAACTCTACACTCAACACTCTATTTCACTAATAAACTTGTGAGAAATATTTTTTTGAGTAATGTTGATTTTCTTCTTAACTATAATATTTATGTTGGAAAATATTAATGTATAAAAATAAAAATAAATAAAAGTATATTAACATAAGTTTATTTTAATTTTAAAACTATGTTTTTAATAGAAATTGGGTCATGTATATTATCAAAATGGTTATAGCACACCTAATGGCTCTATTAAAACATACATAGTGTCAAGTGTCAAGTTGATTTCACAGGTGCAAAACAAAATATTGATTTTACATATAACTATTGGTAAAATTTCCTAGTTCTTGCTACTACAATATATTCTATAAAAGATACCTAAAATATTCATAATTGTATAAAACATAAACTAATGAAAAATATGACAACTTTGTTGCGATCGGGCTTGCAAAATTGTAGCTAATGAGCAAATAAACAAGGATAATAACACATCATACAACTAACATAGGGGACAATGATATCTCTTTATTTCTCATCCAAATGGATAAATGAGTTAACAAGTCTCATGAAGCACTTCACGGACTTCAATATTTTAAATATCTCAAGCGTTTTCAAGGCAATGGAAAGCCAAAACTCTTGAGAATCCTCTGATTTGTAACTGCAAGGTATGTGTTGTCACCACCCAACAATCTCCACGTTGACAACAATTTTTCGAATACCTTTCCCAACAAATCAATTGTCACCTTTCCTACAAAACAAGATAATCCAAACACCACCACAACTTCTCTAACAATACTAGTTGTGTAAACATGTTTGCACAATTTTCTCCAATATCAACCACTCCACCTCCATTAGTAATTTGAACATGAGGTACATTTCCTCTTGTCCAAATCTCCTGAATCATCAAAAGCACGGGATAAATAATTGCATCCACTATAGGTGATACTTGTGCTTCTAAGATGTCGAAGCACCCATTTCCATGCTCTTTACCTATTTTTTTCCATTTGTCCACTAACAACACTAAATGCATGTGAAATACTTGAAAATTCCATCACAAACATCAAACTTCCCACTGTATTAGCATATGGTACACGATACATATAATCCTTTTCTTCCTTACTATCAGAACATAAACTTGAAGAAATCTTATAATGGAAATCTAAAGGGATATTTACCAGATTCACAATGTTTATATTGAACCTCATCAATATCTTCTCCATGCACTTGTGACAACCACAAATTATCATTTTTCTCGTCTATGTATACTTATATACCCAAGCTTTGTTTTTTTTTCTTCAAGATCCTTCATCTGAAACATTATGACCAACTGAGCCTTTAACATGTTGACCTCAACCATGTTTTTATTGCAACAAGCATATCATCAACATAACACCAAGATAATGAATATGCCATAAAAACGATGATCATAATCACTTCTTAAGAAAATTTGGATCACCATGAAGGAAGCACATCTTGTACCATTTCCTGGTTACCTTAGGCCATACAATGATTCCCTGAGTTTGCAAACAGATATCCTTTTGCAATCCTGAACAACTTCTAATTGTTCCATGTACACATCTCTGCTAGTGAAAATTTGTGGATAGTAGGATCCCATCATCTACATCCCTTATCTCCATCACTATAACCAACGGATATATACTTCCTTGATCGAATCCATCCAAGCCATCCATGTGAGCCTTCACCTTTAACCTTCAGGATAATTTCAATGGAGTATGCAACCCATGGGCTCTTAAACCACGAGATACCAAAACCATGTGCTAAAAAAACCATGACTCTTGACCTAAATCCCACCCCCCTTCCCCTGACCAAAACCAACCAAACTTCTCTTAAATTTGGGGTATCCAGGAATACCGCATGCTCCCCCCTATCACCTAGGTCTATGTCTAGAATTTATCGGTGAAATTTCAACCCATGGGTATGCATGCCTAACCAAGTCTTACTCCACCTCAAACTTTGCATTCAATAATTTCACCATTGCTTTGAATATCCATATCATGCTCCTCTCTATATTATTTTTCCACTAGAAGCTCTACCAAATTCCATCAACACTCTTCTCAATGCTTACACATGTTTCCTAGTTAACAATTGTTGGTCAACACCATGCACCAACCAATGGAAACCACCGATATCCACGGTCTTGTTAAAAATCAATGTTGTGTTTCCATATATTCTCCATGCAGTACTTGCACGGTAAGCTAGCCTGGAATTTGGATGCCTTCTGCTTCTTTTTTCTTAGTTTCAGCAAAAAAAACTTATTCTTCCACAAACAAATTCGTGTTTATAGCTTCAACACTTTTGTTCGCATTCACTCTAAAAGCAACGTGAGGTTTCTTATACATGAGGAACACCAACATGGGAAACTTGGCCCTTTCCACCCATGAGATGAAATCAATAGGACATGCTCTAATGGCATCCTTGATAGTGTCATTTGAATCATCTCATTACCTGACAGATCAATCTCATCCATAGACAATCTCGATTACAAACATCTTGGGTGCCACAAGGGAACATTTCAGACACAAGACACACTTCACCTAGTGCAATCTCTGCAAATGTTCATCGTTAAAGCGAGGAACTCCATTATTCCCAATGGTAATGGACCCAAAATAATTCTCGATGAGCACAACATCCTCCACCGAAAACCTGTGCAGCTCTACTCATCCAGTGCACCTTCCACCTTCATGGGCTCATGCTCAGTCAATTTTCACCTAATTGTTACACAACTAAATGTCACACCACCATGTCCCACTTAAGTGTCATAAATTTTGTATGAACTTTACTTACTGTCACATGCACTTTATCAAGTATCGTATGGACCTTATTAAGTTTCACATGCACTTTATTAAGTGTCACATCTTTAACACCATGGAAGAATATTTGTCATAATCCCTATTCATTGTGGAGGAGAATAACTCATCATGAGAAGGTCAAAACAATTCCTTTTACTTTGAGATTTTGAGCATTTTTGAAGGTCAACTCTCCCCTACCTATGTATAGGGAGCATGGAACTCTTGTCAATGCTCCCCTACCCATGTATAGGGAGAATTATCAACACTATGTGTGTAGTGTTGAGGGAGCGTTGAAGTGGTTAGAGGGAGTTATGGCTAGCCCACATTATTCTAAGGGTTAGTTAAGAGAATATGAATTCAAGTTTCCAAGTCACACCTCATGGCTCCATCTTAGGTAAAATCAATATCCATGGGATAAGATAAATCCCAACTTATCTAGCAAAATCCTCAACCATTTCCCAAAATACTTCATGATGGTTAAGCCTCAAACTCCTATATAATGAGTGCATTCCAAGGTGAAGGGGGGAGAAAGGATTTCAAATTGTAAAACCTGTGATCTTGGAGGAAGGAATCCATAAAAGAATCATCATTTTTATCTTGAGACATTAAGGAAAGGGTTGGACTGGAGAGCTTGGAGGAGCCACTGCTACATCAACGATTGGTTTGTAAGTACTTCACCATGTTTCTCCATTAATATAACTTGGTTTATTTCCTTCATATTGTTTTGTATACATGTATGTCTATATAGATAGATCTTCTCTTGTATAATGATATATTGTAGGAGTACAAGGTTTTGTTATGTTCCTTGCATACTTTCTTCATCGCAATAAAAGCTTGGACAACAAGACAAAAGATTGAAGATCAACAAGGACAACCGTCGGAAAGGAGTAAGTCACACTTCTTTATTCTATCTTCTTTTCCTATAGACATAAAGAATAGATCTAAAGGAATGTTAGTGTCCATTTTTTATTTTATTTTGTCTTGGAAAATAGGGGTCTAGATATCCAAGAGAGATTTCACCTGTCCACCGGGGAAATATTATGTAACACCAGTGCTCTTCCTTCTCACACAACTCTGCTCAATTGGTTTTCACCCAATGCACCTTCCTTCTCACGCCTAGTGCACCTTCCTTAAGTAATGTTCCAATATTAGAGCACACTCTAGTGAAACATGACCAAGGAACAGAGAATCAAGTGGTTTAGGGATGGCTTCCCAAACTTCCAAATCCTCCACTCAGATTTAATCTTAGGTCAATTCTCGACCAAAGACAATTCCTTCTTCAAGCCTTACAAGATTTGCTTATTCCTAACCACTTTTTGAACTAATTTTTCAACAACATGTCTAATTCATTCAATATTTTTCATGTCCATCATAGCCTGCGAAGATCTGGTCATCAGAAGCATCATACTAAGTGGTTTCAACAATGTGGATGCGATTTTCAAGAAAGAAAAGTAGGCAAGGGCGAGTATTCTCCTCCTCACTACGTGCCTAGAGGGCTCTTCCTCTCAATTTGCACACATCATTGCAGTTGTTCCTTCTTAGACCATGGTCGATGACCACAACAAATCTTGTTGTCTCTTCGTGCTCCTCAATGATTATTGCAATGGTCCCTGCAGCCTCTTCTGAAAAAACCCATTGAAGAAATGGTTGAAAAAGATTGAGAGTGGTGATATTGATTCTAGGAAAATCCCATTCGCCCAAAATATTTCAAGCGACCATACACTCTTCTCTTCATGCATCTTTTCTCGGCCCCCTTCTCCCTTTGCACATGTGGACCATCTTTCATGGGCTCTCACAAACCACCTCTCGACCTTAGCTTTGATACCACTTGGTGGGATCAAGCCTACAAAACTGTAGTTAATGAACAAAGAAATAAGGAGAATAACAAATCACATAGCAAACAACAAACAATGGAGGAAATGATATGCTATGATACCACTCGGTGGGATCAAGCCTACAAAATTGTAGTTAATGAACAAAGAAATAAGGAGAATAACAAATCACACAACAAACAATAAACAGTGGGTAAAATGATATCTCTTTATTGCTCAGTCAAATGGATAAATGAGTTTACAAGTCTCATGAAGCACTTCACGGGCTTAAATATTTGAAATATCTCAAGTATTTTCAAGGAAATTGAAATCCAAATGCTTGAGAGTCCTCTGAATTGTAACCGCAAGGGTATGTTTTGTCACCACCAATAAATTTTGTGGCCACTTCCAAGCCTATGTTAGTAGGCATTAAACATTTCTCTTTGATCTCCATATCTCCAATAAGTTGGTGCACTATATCCTCCTCCTCTTGTTCCCCTTAACCAAATAGTTACCGGTTAGAATCCCTAGACTGAGAATCTTTGTGAAAATTATCTATCATATTTTGTATCATATTGTGTTCAACCTCAAGAATGGAAAGTTGATGCTCAACCTGAACTAGAGTTCCCATAATAGCTACAATTTGTGAGATACATTGGTGTTCATAATCAAGAATTTTAGAAGTGACAGAGAAAATGGATGTTTTTTTTTCCTTGAATCATTTGTTCATGTGCACTAAGAATCCTCCTAAGTTATTGCAAATCACGATGATCCGTGATGTATAAACGAACCCTAGAGGACTGAAAATAAATATGACTCTTATCAATGCAACAGGCCCATAGTCCTAAGCTTAAAAGTGCTTGATGGAAGTTGACACAGAGCTCAAGGAAATCCCCAATACCCATACAACTGAAGCTCAAAGTAACAACACTAGAACCAAACACCCATAGGAGAGATAACACTAGGTTATGAAGCTTGGGACTCACTAAATGAGCACACAATACACACTTCATCAAACAATCAGTAACAATTCCACACTAACTAAGGCAAGAAATGTATATTGAGTCAAGACTCAACAATTGACTCCTAGAAACCAACCAAACTCAAAAAACACAGAGCAAGAAAAGTGACAAGAAGATCAACCACCAACCTAATAACCATAGTGAATTTTAAGAAGAAGTCAACCAAACATAACTTCCCACAATCTTTCCACCAATCAGAGGGGTGGTTATCCATTATCCCACCTCACTTGGGATGAAATAAACCTTTGCATTCAAATTCCTACATCCCCGAGAGCTTAAGCATGTGTGAGGGAGACTAATTGGGTCATATCAAGGTTTTTTTTTTCCTTGAGGGATGGGTGGGTGCGTGAAAGACATGTGGCATAGTAAATTTGAGGTGCTTGACATTAATTATAAAGGGATGATTAAGGTATTTTTTGGGTGGTTTATTGACCATTAACCCATAGATCCTCCAATTTTAAACTTATTTCTTTATTGGATAACATATCAGTTTGGTGATTGTAACCTTGTAAGACTTAGTGGAAAGAGTTTTTTTGGATACTTGTGGCCTCATGTTGAGCTCAAACCAGGATAGAGGCAAGTTTGTAATCAGCTGGAAAAAAAAATTAGTGCATCAACTTGATAATTATGTTAGAGTCTCCCACTACTGTTAATGATTGAGTTTGTGCTTCCACCACTAACCTCAACCCCTGGAGTAATGCACAAGCTTCTTCTTGATTGTTGGATGAACTCCTCAATCCCTAGGCATAAAAGAAATCATTTTTACCTCTAGAATCAATGAGGATGCCCCTGCACCTACCACCCCTTTAATTTTGAAACTATTAAACATCAAAAGAATATGTAAATAATATTTTATGTTTTAAAGTTTTAAAGTGGTTTTTTTTTTTAAAAGAATATGTAAATAATATTTTATGTTTTAAAGTTTTAAAGTGGTTTTTTTTTTTTTTTAAAATCACAAATTTCGGGAAAAACTCTCTGTGCCACCTCTCCTCGCTTCAAGGATAATACCCACCAGAACCTCCTAGATTCTTTAGGGCACAAGGCCGGTCAACAACAGTGCTCGAAGCCATTACAATAATACTCATTATGAGCTCATGTCATTCACAAGAAGAGAACCTAGTGAGATGGATAACACTCCATCCCACAAACTAATTTTCTGAAGTAAGCTCAATCAACTTTTTAAAATAAAATATATCTAAATTGGATGTGTATATATATATATATATATTAATAAATGCTTTTTTTTTCAATTCTTTTGTTTTATATTATGGATTTTATTTTTAAAATGTTTTATTTTTTTAAATAAATATTGGATTGGATAAACTTATATCATGTTTCAAATCAAGGCTAGGCATAGAAATTACCTATATTCTTCATATTAAAATTAAAATGAAAAATGCACTTGGTTTTTTAGCCATAATAATATTAAATTTTAATTATTTTAGTTACAATTATAATTTCAAATTAAATAATAAAAATTTATAATGAATTTCTTTTATCTTTTACATTTAATAAATTCCAAATAAAATAAATCTATATTCTTATAAATATAACTAAATAAAATTCAATAAATTAACCTAATTAATTTTAAATTAATAAGTGGATATTACTTTAAAAATTGTAGATTCACTTCAATAAAGTAATAAAAACTATGTGTTGAATTCTCGTAACGCCCTTTACATCCTTCGCGGAATGTTAAGTAACGTTTGGAAAATTTAGCCCCCGCAAATATTATGGAAAAATAACCAAAACCAAAAAATATTTACTGCCGATTGGAGAGGAATTTTGAACCTGCAATAGTGTCCAGTAGGAAGACCGAGGCGGAGGAATAGAGCGGAGCTATGGACTTTAGAAACTTTTCTCGAGTAGGATTTCCGGTCACTACTATTGAACCCCGCAACTAATTTATAGTTTTGATTCCCATATGGTTATTTCATGGTGGTTAGACTCTTTACTCTTTTTATCCTTAGAACTTATAGTGCCTTTTGGACTACTTTCCTATCTTTTAACCTCGGTTTAGAGATGAGACTGGTGGTTTTTGTCCTTTATAGAAACTGGTAGTTATTTTTCCTCGGGGGTTGAGTCTCTGTTGTTTGTTGTTTAGAGCTATTATTGCGCCATTAATTTTATTAAGTTCTCCAACTAACATCTATGGCTCTTAACGATTCTCTCTTATTCTTATGGGGATAAGGGCTTAGTGGAGATACAGGTGGATCTTATGGCCACTCAAATAACGCCAGGTGTGGAAGCTCACGTCATCACATTGATGAATGTGGCTGACGAGGAGCTTTGGAGGGAAGTGGGTTTATTTAACAAGATAGACTCATCTTGCAGAGCTTCTGACCCTTACATTCCGTCCTTTACTAATCCTTTACACACTTTACCTTCGAGCTCTAGCCTTAAACCTAATCCTTCTCATTTTACAAAGGAAAACTCAACGCATTTTCCAAGGTTTGAACCGACGGTTGGAAGAACTTCAAAGGCAATGTGGAGGGAAGAACATTGTAAGGGGAAGAACCACCGTTCGCGCTCAAAGGAAGGTAGAAGAGAAGGAATTTCCTCCTGGGTTTGCAGAAGACAGTGGAAGGTGGAGAAAACCATTCACAAAATGGTCCTAGGATATGATGTAGGCTTAGTTGAAACTTGCAGTCTGTCTTTGTGTGGCCTTGTTGGTAGACTCTCATATAGTTATCTTTGCAAGGTTTCTTTGATGGATTGGGTTGGCAACACTTGGAAGCCGTTATTATGATATAAGCCAGACTTAGTCAAACTTACCAAAGCATGGGTAGGCATTATATGCAAAAAAACTGAAGATACGACTTTACTCCTGACACAGAAGTGGGCTCTTGGCGGCTCTAGCCTTATGTTAAAATGGTGGCGCTTAGCATTCAATCCAGATACTGAATATTTCCAATACCGACACTTGTGGGTATTACTTCCTGGTCTACCCCTCCAGTTCTGGAATGAGGATGCTTTGGTTGCTATTGGAAATTCCTTAGGCACTTTTATTTCGTTGGATAGAAACTTACTCACGACGCCCAACAGGAAGATTGGAAAGATATTGGTGGAGATGGATGTCCACGGGGGACTCCCAGAACTCATTGAGATCAACTGGAGAGGAAGAAGGATTACCCAGAGATTAGACTACCTCGGAATCCCTTTCTGCTATAGTATGTTTCACAAAACGGGTCACCTGAGAAGGAACTATAAGGGTAGGGGTGAAGACGATGAAGTCTCCAAAGACACAGCATTACACCAAGACATGGAAGAATTCGAGGAGGAGGGGTTATCAGCATGGAATGATTGTAGCTATCCAATGATAGTGTCACCGTCCTCGCCGGTTCGAGAGGTTTCAGTAACTAATAAGTTACAACTTTACTGTCTGGTTTTGCATAACACACTATCTTTATTGGAAAAAGCTAAATTGAATGACTCCCCTCTCTTGAACTCTATACTTTCAATTGAGGTACAGTCTTTGGGGAAGGGGAAGGATGACTCGTACATAAGGCCTGTAACTTCTCTTGACCATCTGGTTCATGACCTTCCTCTATCAGGGGACTCTGATAATACTTTCATTTTGAAGGAAAATGTCCAAGAGGTTTTACCCGCTCTATTATCGCGTCCCACTCTCGAGTCGAGTCTCCCTTCTCCTGGATGTCTACCTACCAGACCATCTACTGTGCTTATAACCTCGTCATCATCCGATGAGCCAGTAATACTTCCAGGGTATCCGGAATCCGAGGATGGAGAGTCTTCATTAACAGAGATACTTGATTCTTTGATTCCTTATCTCCGAGATCGTAACTCTCCGTCTCATGTGCCTCCTCCTCGACTGCCTTCACTTTTCGACAATGCAGTTATCAATCTGGCCTCGTTCACTAGGGAGGTTAATACCTCGGTTACTACACAAGTCGATCCCTCTAAGGAGTTCTTCTGGTCACATGGAATAGGCATAGAGTGTTCCCCGATCAAGACCAGAAGCTCTAGAAAGAAATTATAGTCACAGCCTAGTAATCCTTTAGCTATAGATCCCTCCTCTTCTGACAGTGGGGCACTTAGAGCAGTGAAGGCCCTAGCAAGGGCCAAATAATGATTTTGTTGTCTCTAAATATTAGAGGGACTGGAGGCCCCCTAAAAGCAGCCTCTTTCCGGCGGGTATTGGATACAACTCAACCTAATATTGTGTTCTTACATGAAATGATAGTTACTGATCAAAAAGCTCGGTCATTTGCGCATAGTTTTCACCCGTCTTGGGTTATTAGTGCAGTGATTTATGTGGGCACATCTAGCAGACTGTTGGTGATGTGGGATCCCCAATATTTTAGTCTGACTCCCTTCCTTACTTGTGGTGGAATTTTGTTAACAGGTTTGATTCTTGCTACTAAAAGGAAGATTAACTTATTAAATATGTATGGACCGTGCTTGGAGCATAATTTATTTTGGACTGCTTTGGAAAATGATGGATTGTTATCTATAAAAAACCTGGTTATAGCGGGGGATCTTAAACTTATGCTAGCTATTGAAGAAATTTGGGGAGGCTCCTCTTCCTCACGTTCACTAGCCAGTTTTTCCAGTTCTCTCTTTAAATCGCACAAATTATTAGACATTCATCCTGACAAGTTAGTCCTGACGTGGAGGAATGGGCGCGTGGGTACTGGTTTGATAGCCAAAAGATTGGATAGGTTCCTTCTTTCGGAGGATTTACTCTTGAATGTTAGATTGTATCGCACTTGGGTGGAATTCCCTTTTGTGTCGGACCATGCACCAATTTTATTACAATTGGAGAACCTCTCTCTTCCCAAAGCTTATCCCTTCAAGTTTAATTCACAATGGCTTCAAGAAAACGACTATAATTTCAAAGTGCCTAAACTTTGGAAGGATCTGAAATATCTTCAGGAGGAATATATTCAGCGCTGATTTACCTGGAAGCTAAAGGATCTAAAATTGATGACAAAAATCTGGGCAAAAGCATCTAGAGAACGGGCAGTTCAGGATTTGGAGCATCTGGAAGGTAATATCAAGTATCATTTAAATCAGATTTTAGAGGGATCTTTTAGCCCTTTGATCGAGACTAAACTGATAGAATTGGAAGCAGAAAGAAATAAGATTCTAAAAGAACAGGAAGACCATTGGAGAACCAAGAGTCGGGAAATATGGGTCAAAAGTGGAGATCTTAATACAAAGTTTTTTCACCAGTTTGCTAATCATAGGAGAATTAGCAAACACTTATGGGAGATCAGAGATGATTCTGGTTTGATTCACAAAGGTCAAAATGAGATAATCAAGGAGGCAGAAAATCATTTTAAGATTTTTTTTCAGTTATGTGGATAATGCAACATCAAATGAACAGGTTAAGGTGGTGGGACTATTTACAAGATTGATTAGTGATGAGGAAGCTAGAGAACTATATGCATCAGTCACAGTAGAGGAACTAAAATCGATCCTATCTAATTTCAAAAAATATAAGAGTCCAGGCCCGGATGGTTGGACGGTGGAATTTTATACTCATTTCTTTGATTTAATCAAAGATGATCTTTTGGCATTATTCGAGAAAGTCAGGACTAGTGGGCGCATGGAAGGGAGTTTAAATTCAACCTTTTAACTCTGATACCCAAAATGAATAAACCTCAACATTTCGTGGATTACAGACCTATCTCATTGTGCAATTTAGTATATAAAGTTATTTCAAAAGTATTAGCCAATCGTATTAAACCGTTTCTTTCCAGGGCTCTCTCNAACCTTTTAACTCTGATACCCAAAATGAATAAACCTCAACATTTCGTGGATTACAGACCTATCTCATTGTGCAATTTAGTATATAAAGTTATTTCAAAAGTATTAGCCAATCGTATTAAACCGTTTCTTTCCAGGGCTCTCTCACCGGAACAGTTTGGTTTCCTAGAGGGGCATCAAATACATGATGTGATTGGAACTGCACATGAGTGTATACACAGTATACAAAAGAAAAACAAAAAAAACTCTTATTATAAAGCTAGATCTTCAAAAAGCTTACGACTGTGTGAATTGGGATTTTCTGAGATTGATTTTAATTCAAGGTGGATTTGGTGTGTTGATGACAAACTAGATTATGACATGTGTGAGCTCTGCATCTCTTGTTGTTCTGGTCAATGGCGAGGCCACAAATTTCTTCAAAAGAGGTCGAGGTATCTGACAGGGATGTCCTCTGTCACCATTATTGTTCATTATGGTGATAGAGAGTCTAAGTTTTCTTATAAAATAAAGACAAA
>SNQJ01S0061864.1:54596-66123 GCA_010110895.2 Picea sitchensis | reverse complement strand
CCATATCGTTCTAGTATTTATTGGTGAAGTGACATTATCTTTCAGTGCTATTTTGTAAACATTGACTTCATCAACATTTACTTTCAAATTGCTTATATTGAATGTCAGATAGTCTTTGATATATATGAAGTATTAACCAGAGCTTGCATATATCAGTTTATTGTTGCTTTGTTCTCGGGCTAGGATTTTACATGGTTATCTTTATTGGCTATAAGCCAGACTATCTGTTTTGGTGGTGATCTGTGGAGGGGGAAACTTGTCATTCTCTGATTATATTTTAGCCTCTTCAAAACCCCATGTCACCAGGGATGTCTCCCCTGGGCCTCACCTCCATAAAGAGAAATAACCTTCCCATCGTGGTGACATTGGGTGGGATAGGTTCATGTTACGCCAGTTTGACTCTCTACTTTGTAGCCTCTTCTCCTATCTACAAACTGTGCGTTAACACACATTTCATAAAGGATTGCAATAAACTTATAGTGCATTCAAAATAAGCACTAGTTGTCATTGATAAGAAACCCCATCCTCCAAATAAACTTGGGGAAACAAAACCCCCACTAAATACCAAATTGTCTCCTTCCCCCATCGCTCAAAATCACTTTGAAAGTCTTAGCAATGCAATGAACACATAGGACTTAGAAGAGATGGAAGGCATTGCTATAAACCATGAACTCGAAGGATTTGTTTTGTTGGTAAATCCATCCATTTGAATGGATCACCCTATGCTCATCCTTGTTTAAGTAGGAGTGAGTGACCCCCCTTGTAGTGCTTTTTGAATCTCAACAACAACCCTTGTAAACCCTCTCAGGTGTTCTCATGTGTAACAAGGCTCTCTAGGTCCCATAGAAAAAAGTTCCAAAAGATTAGAGGGTTACTAAAACAAGAGGGTGCATGTCAAACAAGGGAGGAAGATGAAGCAAACCAAATTAATGCTTTGGGATCTTAAACTAAACTTGAAAGCAACTTCTAGGGAGGTAAACAAACCTAATCGAAGAAATGAAATTCCTCTTCTCGATTTGTAGAGGAACATGTAGTAAAACCAAATTGGGGTACTCAAGTAGCTTAAATAGAACATAGAGGCTAGTTTTAATGTTCCTTCAAGAAAAAACCATGATAAACAAATTAATGTTTAAAGTTGCAGTCTCACCTTTGGCGCAAATTCAAAGGGGTTTCTATAAATTTTTAAGGCCATTGGGCCACTATGTTAAGGTCATAATAAACGTTCATTATTAGTTTATCTGTGTTATGATCCAACACCTTAAAAAATGATAAAAAGTCAATGATTATAGTCCACTTCGAGGGGGAAACCTCCTTTTACAATATATCCAATTCAGAATAGAATACGATATGAGACAATATGATCCTAAGACTAAGTTTCCTTGTTATATATATAGGAGACAAATTGTACAATTATAGTGAAAGGGTGCAATGAAGGGTTCTAGCCGACATACACATATAGCTGTAGAAATGTAATAATTCAATATATAGGGCTTAATAAGGGGTTTTATACATAACACGGGGCTTTGTTTAGGGCTTAACAATTTGTTATATTAGTAGGTCAGCTATAACCTTTCATTGTCCCTTTAATTATAATTTTACCCTTTGTCTCCTATATATATACCAAGGAGACCAAGTCTTATGATCATATGATCTTGTCTTTTGAATTGGATATATTGTAAAAGGAGGTTTTACCCTCAAAGTGGACTATATTCATTGACATGTGTATTTCTCGATGTGTTGTTTCATAACATTTGGTATCAAGATTATCGATCCTAGGGTTTTGCTGCTTCAAACGAGTCATCTTGAAATTTTCACAATAATTTTTTTCTGTGATGTTTTAGACGACGAAATTTGGAGGTTACTCAGGACACATATCAAAGTATGTCTGGTAAAAATCTCAAGTTCTGGTTTGTTATAGTTTCATATATATAGCCTATGGATGATAGGGTTTTTTAATCATCTTGAAATCAATTTTAGACGAGTCATCTTGGAATGTTCACTGCACATTTTTTTCTGGGAAGTTTTAGGAAATGAAATTTTGTGGAGACTGAGGCGGAATATCATAGTAAAGTGGTCAAAATTTGAGGTTCTGGTTCACTATAATTTTGGATATATAGTCCATGGAAGATAAGGTTTGTGACTAATATTGAAATCAATTATCTTGGTATTTTCACTGTAATGTTTTTTCAATGAAGTTTTAGGTTTTGAAATTTTTACAATCCTAATTTGACACAGTGAAGTACATGCATAATTTTTTCATATTTTGACTCATTATATTTTATGAGATAATTCTTGTGGAAGTTAGCATTTTTGCACAAGTTATTTTTTGGTGATTTTAAGAGCTTTTTTCATGGTTAGCAAGCTAATTTTTTTTTATTTTTAGAGAGATGTTCTAACATCTTTAATTAACACAAGATCTATTGTTAAGTAGGTAAAACTGTGGTTGGGAAAAACTATATGTAGTAAATACACATGGTTTCATGTGGTTGAAAACACATTGTTTCACCTGGTTGGAAACTCATGTAACCCCTATTTGTACGCATTCAAGTAGTACCACATTAGATAATGCCTGTAGACATAATCTCACTTCCATGTACCTTTGCGTATATAGGAAGTCCCCTAGGTGTACCTGAAACTATCCTTAGATAATCTATTAGACTGTCTTGTTGCTATAGTACACCAAGAACAACACTCAGGGAGACCACTCTCTAGTACCTAGGTAGTCGGGTAGTATAGCTAAGGGCATGGTTGAGCCTCCTTAGTTAGTGCCTTGAGATATTGGGTCGAGTACTATTGTTGGAACCTGGATGTATATGAGAGAGCTATAACACTTGACACTCCCATGTCCTTAGGACCCAAAAACTCTTTCCCATGGCTCTAAATAAAGATACAAAAATTACTTCACCAGTTAAACCTCTAAAAATCTCCTCCATGACTCATGGAGAAAATGAGGAGATACAAAACCAACTATCCAAATTGGACAGTTGAATCAAGAAATTGAATGATAGGTTAGTGAAAACGTTTGATTTGGTGAATACTCTAACACATATTGAAAGAAAGATGGAACAATTGGAACATAAGATGGATGGAAAGTTGGAACATATGGAACAAAAGATGGATGGAAAGTTGGAACATATGGAACACAATATTATAGAATCCTTAAATGGGAGGATCCCTAAAATTGATAAGGTGTCTAAAGAGACTTAGGAAAATAAACGTAGTATTCAGGTCGAACAACTTTCCAATAATAAGAATTTTCCAGGGGGATTTAACTCCAATAGTGGAGTTACTTATGGATTGTTTCCAAAAGGAGTGAACCTTCCCAAGGTTGAATTAAGGAAGTTTGATGGAACATAAGTGTTTACAGAGGTGAACCAAATAGAGAAATATTTTGAACTGCATAATATTATGGATGATAAGCAAAGGATTCACATAACAACTTTCAAATTTGATGTAAAACCATATCAATGGTATCAATGGGTAGTTAGAAGGAAGCCCCAATATTATCATTATACTTGGGGTTTATTTACAAGAGACTTAGAAGCATAATATGGGAAAGCTTGGGAACAAGACTATTTCAATTAATTGACAAGAATCAAGCACTTAGGTGATATTGAATATTATAATTCATAATTTTAGATATTGTGCACAAGGGTGGATAACAAAAGTGATGAACATTTGTTGGAAGATTACATGGGTGGATTAAACAAAGACATTAAACATGATTTTTTCATAAAACATCCTAATTATGGAGGCTATAAAATTTGCTTGTTATATTCAAGCAAAGAATAATGCTACAAAAAAGTCTACCATTGGAGCACATGTAGTAAGAATATATTGTTTTCAGGTTCATAAGACAACCTTACCTCAACCTGCTCGAATATAACTGAAGGAAAAGAAGGAAAGAAGAGAAAAAAGGACCGTGCTTTGGTTGTAACAACAAATGGTCAAAAGGGTATAAATGTCAAGAAACAAAATTATTCACCCTGGAAAATAACGATGAAGGGGAAGTGGAGACATCTACACAAATAAATGAGGAAGAACTTGTCAACTTAAAAGAGAAGGAAATAGAGGTCGAAATTGTGCACACCATTGATTCAGATAGGTGCGAAATATCTATTCAGGCATTGGCAGGGTTGTCAACACCTCAAACCTTGAATATTTTAGGTTACATTAATAATACAAAATTTATAGTGCTTATTGACTCGGGTAGTACCCAAAACTTCATTGAAAAAAATTAGCAGAGAACCTCAAATGTTTTGTATATTCAATGACAATTTTTCAAGTTTTGGTCGCTAATGGAGGGAGTATTGATTGTGTGGGAAAATGCCACAACATTAAACTAAGTATGTGAGAATATAATTTGGAAATTTCAATGTATTCCATTCCTATTGGAGGTGCAGATGTTGTTCTAGGGATTCAATGGTTGAGAACATTAGGTACAATTTCTACAAACTCTAACGAATTATTCATGAGATTTGAATTGGAAGGGATTCAATATGAACTCAAATGGTTAAAATATGGACTTTCTCAAGTCATCAACTCTAATAGAATGGAAAAGATCCTAAAAAATGGTAGCAAAGGAGTTGTGGTTAAACTTTATTCTATGGAAATTAAGCAGGAAGATGAAAATATTCTAGAGGAATTAAGATGCACATTAAAAAAGCACTATATGTTCTTCCAAGAAATTTCTTAAGGTATACTTCCATCAAGAGATCATGAACATCAAATCAAACTAATACCGGGAAGTAATTCTCCTAATAAAAGGCCTTATATGTATCCTCATCAACAAAAAGGGGAGATTGAGAAAATAATACACGACATGCTAAATTTGGCTAATATTGAACCAAGCAGAAGTTCATTTTCAGCTCCAATAGTGATGGTGAGAAGAAAACATAATTCTTGGAGGATGTTTCTTGATTATAGAGATCTAAACAAAATCACCATAAAGGATAAATTCCCTATTCCAAATATCAATGATCTATTATATGAGCTTCATGGAGTGGCTTATTTTACAAAGCTAGATCTTAAATCAAGATACCATTAGATCGAATTAAGAAAATATGACATTCCCAAAACAAATTTTAGAACTCATGATGGGCACTATGAATTCTTGGTCATGCCTTTTGGGATGACTAATGCTCCTTTGAGTTTTCACATTCTTATGAACAAAAAATTTCTACCCCATCTTAGAAAGTTTGTTTTGGTTTTCTTTGATGATATACTTATCTATAGACAATCATGGGAAGACCACATTAAACATGTGGATAAAGTCCTCCAAATTCTTGAGAAAAATTAATTGTATGTAAAGAGATCCAAATGTTCTTTTGGGAAACAAGAAGTAGAATATTTGGATCATATTGTTTCAAGGGAAGGGGTTAAGGTGGACCCTCAAAATATCCAAGCTATTACAAATGGCCTACTCCTAAGAACATCAAGAGTCTTAGAGTATTTTTGGATCTTACATGATATTATCTATTTTTTTTTAAATAATTATGCACCCATTACATGCCCACTCACATCTCTCCTGAATAAAATATTCATTTGTATGGAATAATAAGGCTTCTTTGGCATTCTCTCTCTTAAAGGATGCCATTTCTTCTACACCAATATTGGAAACACTTGATTTTGGTAAAACATTCATAGTAGAATGTGATGCATCTGAATTAGGAATGGGAGAAATATTGATAGAAGAAGGGAGACCATTGGATTTTGAAAGAAAACAATTCAAGGAAAAATATTTGGTGAAATCCACATATGAAAAAGAAATGGAAGCAATTTAACATGCGATAAAAAATGGAGATAATATCTCATTAGGAGGCACTTTACATTCAAGACAACCATGATAGCATAAATTAATTTTTGGAGCAAATATTGTCATTAGAAGAGCAAAAAAGATGGGTAGGAAAAATGCAATGGTTTGATTTAGAAATAATCTACAAAAAGACGAAGGGCAATGTAGTAGCATGTGCTCTTTCTAGAATAGAAGAAGCCTCAAGCTTATATTCTAGTACATATTATATTCATGTGTGGCTAGAAGAAGCTCGTCATGAATGGAAAAATGAAAACAATACTAAACAAAAAATACAATGTATAAAGGAAGGGATGAACTCTATGGAACATTAGGAGTGGAAGAGAGATATATTTTGATACAAGGGTAGAATATTTTTATGCCCTCAATAAAAGTTGAAGCAACAAATATTAAGGGTTGGAGTCCCATGAATCTTCGATAGAAGGATATGCAGGGTTCCTTAAAACATATCAAAGGATAAAAAAATATTTCTTTTGGGAAGGAATGAAGAAATATATTCAAAATTTTGTAAGAGAATGTCAGGTTTTCCAAAGAAATAAAGGAGAGCCAGTAAAATCTCCAAGGTTGCTTCAACCATTACACATACCTAATCAAATATGTGAAGATATATCAATGGACTTCATTACAGGCTTACCAAAATATGAAGGTAGGGATTCCATTTTTATTTTCATTGATAAAGTCACAAAATATGCACATTTTTGTAGAATTCAAAGTACATATATAACAAACCAAGTGGCAGAAGTGTTCATGAAGTAAATTCATAGACTTCATGGTCTTCCTAAAATAATAGTAAGTGACAAAGATCCAAAATTCATAGGATTTTTTGGAAAGAATTATAGAAGATGAGTGGAACAATAATAGATATGAGTTGAACATATCATCCAAAAACAAATGGTTAAACATAAATAGTTAAAAAATATTTTAGAGGGTTATCTATGATGTTATTCTTATGAGAAGAAATCTCAATGGATGAAGTGAATTCCTCTAGAAGAAAGGTGATATAATACTACCTACCACACATCTTGTAACACCCCCGACCACCGAGGATGGGTCATGCTACCTCATAGAACCACTCTTTCTATGTTCTGATACTAATTTTATATCATACCCAGCCATAGACCTACTGAGCTATGCCCCACAAAAGTCTTGCGGAACATCATACATATAAAACTTAACAGACAATTACATTCTCTGAATACACAAATTAATGCAGAATAATAGTAAGCCTACACATACAACATATACAAGCAATACTCTTCAATATAAAACATGTACAAATACACATCATGTAAATGAACATATAAATGGTACTTATCTTTTTATACATGACCACGAATTGCGTGTATACCTTCCATGAACCTCCCAACCTTAGACTACACTGCTCATCACTCTTAACAGTGGGTCACCCCCGAGTTGGGACTAATTAACTCCACCCGGGTAAAGGGATTCCTAGGCTAGGTTGAGACAACAAGAAGTTGCACAATCAACAGGAATGGTTTCGTCCCAGGATCCAACCCACACTAACAACATACAACCTATCATTCCCCACATGCCTATCCCACCCTAGGAAGTGTGCCCCTTCTCTGCTCAACAATCCTTCGGCTGCCCCACTTCCTTTCCAGAGATTCAACAGCATGCCATACATGAATTCTCAGAGCACTATAGCTACAGTTGAGATCCCTCTAGTAAAATCACTTCCCCAAAAAAATCTCTCACCTGGAGAGAGTTGCTCACAGACCCAACAACCTTCTTTTTATTTCCCAACAAACACTCTCACCTAGAGAGAGTTTCTCACAAACCTGACAACTTGCTTCTTCAATCCACGAGCCTAACAACCCGCCTCTTCACTCTCGCTCCTAGTCAACCAACAACATGCTCAGGTGAAGGCAACAACTAAAAGTGGGTAAGGACACAGAAGATGGAAACAAGCCATTCTCATCCAAGGAACTGTGTTGGCAGCAACAACCAACCGTTAAGGCATGATATGGGTTCAGGAAAAGTACAGTGCATTGTACTTGACAGGAAAAGTACGAGATATCTCAAAATGTCTGCAGGTTTCAGAGGTGTGTCCATGATCAGAGGTCAACAATGGAGGTAATGGATCCCAGTGTGCATGCATGAGTGCATGGGAAGCTTGTCCATAATGGAAAAGAACCCCCCCAAAAAGAACTAATTTCCCCACATATAACTGCATGCGCCAAGATTGACACATGGATCTCTTGGAGCTTTCTCCTCTCCACTTGGAGTTCATTACTTTTCCCAAAGGAACTTAGGATAACATGAGTTATTTCCCAAACCTTATTCTTTTAGGAAATATATTATAATATTCCCTTAGAGATAATCACTCAAGCTTATCCCTTTTTCCTATCCTCTTAGCCCCTTCCCTTTCCCTACCTAGTTGAGATTATTCCCTCATTCTCTTTTATCATGGTCGGTATACACAAAATGATGTATTTATATTAATGATATGAGTATTTACATATACAAAAATAGGCTCATTGGCCTTTAGCATCTAGGCTCTTTGGCCTAATCATCACATAAGCCTCCTAGATTATAATCACTTGGCTCACCAACCTACAAAACATATTTACATTCCCAATTACAACTGGGGCTCAGTCTTGGGATATTACAATCCCCTCCCCTTATTTTTTCACTGTCCTCAATGCAACTTGTTTATACATGTACAATTCAAATTCTTCAAAAATCTCCAAGCTTTAGTTATTGGAAGCTTGTTATCCATTTGGTGCTATACTTTCCAACACCAATTTTGGTATTCATACTACAACTGGAAGTCAATTTCTCTATTCCATAGAGCTACTTTCGGAAATAATTCAGCTCACTGTTCCATTTGACACACACTCCTTATGGAAACTACCATGCCATAAGCATCCTTGAGTTGCCTCTTCCTTGTTGCACCCACCCTTCGAGGCTCCTACATCCCTTCACTACTATGCAGTCCTTCAATGATCCATATTTCCAAGGCTTTCACACACAAGGCAAGCACTAACCCATTACCAAACCCCCCCAAGGTTCTACAATTATAGGGCTTTAATGTCCTCAACAATAGTTGTTCTTTCCCAACATTCCAACTTTAATCAATATTATCTCATCTGCATCACACACATGTAGTTATCATGAGAGAACATAAAAGAATTCGTTTAGAACTCAAACTTATTTCATAAGTAATTCAACTTTTCCCCAAAATATAAAATTCTATTTCATAATTTTTCATTGTTGTTGTAATAATAAGATGCAGTCTTCCTTCTGGATTTCAGCAAGCACCATGTTGAATACCATTTTCCTGCAATGCTTCTATCTTGCATTCAACCAACAAATTGTCAGTATTTCTTGTACATCATACTCTCATTGCAATATGTACAAAAACCTTATGAAGTGTTCTTATAATTTTCTATAACTAACAATTCAATCACAACTACAAAACAATTTATTAGATAGAATGAATTATCATTCTATGCATACGCATGTTCCTAATTAATATCAGTAAGTTCATTACTTCTTTTTCTGAGAAAAAAAATTCCTGTAGTCAATGCTCATGTGACTACTTGACTTGCAAATTTCTTGTTGCAATGTCGAACAATTCCTGAAATGTTCTCAACTCCATGAGTTAGCAACATTTCAACCGTTAGTATAATTATTTCCATGCAATAATATATATGCATGCACTCATAAAACACATTCAACAAATGCATTTAAGTATACAATTCTATCATGTATGAGTGCAACTCTGCCACTTACTAGGCACGAGTGCAACTCTCAATGCACCTTTACATTGATTTTTATAATTATCTTTATCTAAGTCATGTATCTCACCATCCATAAATTGGAAATTTGGCCAATGTCTTGACACATTCTCCAGACACTTCTCATTGTCTTCTAGATTATTTGGATGCCTTTCTTTTCGACCTGAACACTACACCAAGAATATAATTTTGTGGTGTGCATTAGTGTTAGAAAAAAAGTTGCAGTCCAAGTTTTATTTAAAGGTAGGAAGTCATTGGGTATTCGTGTGGTACATAACCTTTCTATATCCATACTTTTCCATATCCAACCATGTCCTGGTCTCATATATGACTAGATTTCCTGGAATCCATTTCTATAACAAGTTCTTATCTTTTATTTCTTTGGTTATTACCTCATAACCAAATTAACATGACATGCTACTATGTCAGTGTCTGCATTCAAAATATAAGAAGCTTTGACAACTATAACATGCCTCTAGCCTTTACCACACCTATTGGTATCTTATTCATGTTAATTCATTTAAATAATACCATATCGTGTATTATAAAATTCTATCTGGGGAAATTCTCACCTATATTCCCCTTCGACAATTATGCAACATAATTTCCAAAGAAATACTTACTTGCATAGCTTCCATTAAATAAATTTGATGTTACCTGATTAGCTAATGACAATAGAAGATCTCACGCCTCTTTATCAGTCTTATAATCAACATTCCATGTTTATGTTTCTTCTTTCCATATGCATCAACATCATCAACAACGCTTGCAAACATGAAATAATTCTCCCTTTATGTGTATCACTGTCCAACAATCCATAACATAATTGCTGCTACAATAATCACAACAACCTCTTTCTTCCCGTATCACGTTTTTTACTGATCCCATAAGTCTTCAATTCTTCCCGGATTCCTGAATCTTCTTGTGCTCTCACTGTAATCACTATACATGCTTATTTATGTCCTGAGCACTTTCTAGCCAAATCACTCTTGGCTACCTTTGCATTTCCAGCCAAATACTAATGTTGATATTAACATTCATCATTCATTTATTTCCTAGATCCAACTAATCCAACCCATACTTGGACGAATTACAATTCCAAACATGTTGTCTTATAGACTTTGGGTATTCAACATCCGGTTACTTTTTGGATGAAACTACTTCAACCCCTTCTTGACTGAATACTTTAGTATTTGAGTTTTCTTGTACCCTTCTTTTCTCTTTTCCAACTAGCCTCAAACTTGACTTGCATAGCCAATCTCTAGCATACTATAAGGATGCACATAGGCATTCTTCGATAGCTGCATATAATTAATTAAAAGTACTTAATACTTCTTTTAATTTACCATCATAATTTCAAGTGATACTTCCACCCCCTGGGAATGTCACTCATGGATCTATGTCACTTGAGATGGATTCTTGTTAGGGACCATCTCTTTTGCATTCAAAACCATGCGTAGAACCATTTTCTTCTTCACGGTTCCTTATTGATTTCTCTTTAGAAATTCATTTCACTTTTAAGTTATTCTCGACTTGATATCTCCATGATATTGTGAAAATACCTTCAACACCTTTGGAATGCATAAAAAATACTCTTCTATTCTTGTTGTCCCTCTTGGAGTGTTGTCATGCATTCCTATTAGATTGATATCTACCTTATGATCTCTTCTTCCATTATCTTAGGATGTTCAAGGACTTGACTCCATCCAAGAATATTTCCTTGTCTACTTTGCATACTTGCAACCACATATTATGATGATATTAATTTCCAACATTCCCCTATTACTTGGATCCATCTGATCCAAATCCTACATGACCAAATTATATTTCTAGTCATGTTCTCTGAGTAACCTTGGATATTTAACACCAATTTATTTCTTGAAGCAATTGATTTAGCCTTTTCTTGACTGATTATATCAACACTTGGATTTGCTTGAAGAATTATTAATTTCTT
>SNQJ01S0061864.1:12916-27905 GCA_010110895.2 Picea sitchensis | reverse complement strand
GTATTTACCCCCACGTGTGAACCTGACGAGAATAGAAGACTCCGTGAAGCAAGAGAAACCCTAATGAATTGGCTAATAACCCTAGAAGCCTTGTCGGCTCAAGAAGATAATTTATATTAGGCTATTAGCCTCCAAGAGAAGAAGTCGGCCATAAATAATAATAATATATTGAACAGACACTATCCAGAAGGAGAAGTCGGCCCCAACAGAACTGACAGAACCAGTATAAATACAGGGCGCCAGTTCTCATTTGTCACATCTCAGGACTGCAGTTTTCCCAGTTGGTGCGCACTGCAGTTGCAATTGGTGCGCAGGTTTGGAGGAGGGTTGCAGGTGTAGCTGCAGCAGCAGCAAGTTTCAGTATTTGGTTTGGATATCTCTTGGCTAGGGTTTGGAACATCTGATCAGTCTTTTGTGATGCGCTATCCTTGGGGATTGATGCGCTACTCTTTGTTTGGCTATCTAGCCTAGGGTTTGCTTCCGGAGTAATTCTCAGGTTAAGGTTAAGGTGCTCGGAGGGAGGCTTCGGCCTGTGGTTGGGTGACGAGGGTATCGTCAATGGTAAAATGAGCACACCATCTTCTATATTCTAACATGTTCTTCCTCATTTTGTTGGTATCTAAAAATATCAATAAAGGATTTCTATTTTTGAGATATCTATATTGTAGTTAGTATTTCCTCTTCCCACTGAACATGAATGGAATCCAACTATTTTCAACAATATTTTGAGACTTTGTTCTGAGAGGGGAGATGTTTTTTCCCTTCTTTCAAACCCCTCTTGACCACTTTAATATTTTGTTGCCAAAGAAAGGATGGAGAACCTAACCCCATAATGAACCAATAACAATGAATAATATCCCAAGATTCTTGACTCTCAAGCATAAGGGCTTGAATTTAAAAAACTTAGGTCCATAATCCTCTACTAAATCAAATTGTAGAAAATCCCACCCGATAGGAATGATTATGGAGATAATTTTCACAACTTGAAAGTTTTGTGAACCAAACAAAAGGTGAGTCTCTTAGAAATACAACTTGCTCCCACACTACAATTCCTCCATGTTTATGTACCTAGAAACTGTGAGAATTCATTAGAGCCTGGTCTATAATGATGGTGTCCACTTTCTGACATGGATCCTGAATATAGGTCCTCCCCCCCCTTCTCTTCTCCTATAGAATTAGGACCAAGTTGAGGTCACGGACAAGGAGTCTCCCCTCCATCTACATTGAATCTCCAAGTTCCTTGAGGGATTTATAGTAAGCATTTTTTGTCTAGATATTGATTTGGGACATAAATATTGAATAAAATGTATGTATGAGTCATATTTAAGATATATTACCTAATTGAATATCCAATTCACTCATTTCCATTGTTGAAGGAAATGTAGATTCCTTGGATCCTAGAGAGTAGACACTCCCATTGAATATCCTTGAACATTAATGCTATGAACCAACACCTTGAGAATGATAAAAAGTCAATGAATACAATCCACTTAGAGGGGGAAACCTCCTTTTACAATCTATCCAATTCAAAAGACGAGATAAGATTATTCTAAGACTATCTGTCCTTGGTGTGTGAAAGGTTCTAGCCAACCTACTAATATAAAAAATAAACTAATAATGAATGCTTATTATAGCCTTAACAGAGGGTCCCAAGGGCCTTAAAGATTGTAAGTGAGGTTGTTTCTTCACGAATTTTCCCATTTAACTTCCTCTAGAGGCATATTCTTCCACTTGATTAGGTAATCCATAATGGTTCTATTCTGGAGATATAGAGAACATTGATCTATAACTTTTTATGGTTCAAGAATCCACTTCACTTCTTCATATAATTCTGGAAGTTTTATTTGCACTGGCATAGTTTGTCCCAAAACCATTTTTAGGAAAGATACATGAAAAACCTTATGAATGCGAGAAGAATGAAAATCTAAATCCTACACCACTTGTCCAATCCTACAAATAATCTTTTAGGGTCCACAAAATTTTGGAGCTAATTTCTTATTCTTATTTTTCTTTAGTGTGGATTGCTTATAAGGTTGTAGTCTAAAAAATACCCAATCACCCTCCTTAAATTTTCTTTCACTTTGATGTTGATCTACTTGTTTCATCCTATTTTGCACCATTTGAAAGTTTTCCTTAAGAATTGTCAAAGTTTCTTTAGTATTCTCCATATGTGACTCTATTGCTGGTACTTTTGACTTATCTTGCAAAATGTATGAGATACTAGGCGTTGGATATCCATAAAGGGCCTCAAATGAGAACATTTTAGTAGATGTGTGGTAGGTAGTATTATACCACCTTTCTTCCAGAGAAATCCACTTCATCCATTGAGATTTCTTCTCAGAAGAATAACATCATAGATAAACTTCTAAAATATTTGTTAACTATTTATGTTTAACCATCTATTTGTGGATGATATGTTGAACTCATATCTATTGTCGTTCCACTCATCTTCCACTCATCTTTCCAAAAATTCCTATGAATTTCGGATCTTTGTCACTTACGATTACTTTAGGAAGACCATCAAGTCTATGAATTTACTTCATGAACACTTTTGTCACTTTGCTTGTTGTATATGTACTTTGAATTCCACAAAAATGTGCATATTTTGTGACTTTATCAACGAACACAAAAATGGAATCCCTACCTTCATATTTTGGTAACCCTGTAATGAAGTCCATTAATATAGCTTCCCATATTTGATTAGGTATGTGTAATGGTTGAAGCAACCTTGGAGATTTTACTGTCTCTCCTTTATTTCTTTGGAAAACCTGACATTCTCTTACAAAATTTTGAATATGTTTCTTCAGTCCTTCCCAAAAGAAATATTTTTTGATCCTTTTATATGTTTTAAGGAACCCTGCATGTCCTTCTACCGAAGATTTATGGGACTCCAACCCTTAGTATTTGTTGTTGCAACTTTGATTGAGGGCATAAAAATATTCTACCCTTGTATCAAAGTATATCTCTCTTCCACTCAATGTTCCATAGAGTTCATCCCTTCCTTTATACATTGTATTTTTTGTTTAGTATTGTTGTCATTTTTCCATTCATGACGAGCTTCTTCTAGCCACACATGAATAGAATATGTACTAGAATATAAGATTGAAGCTTCTTCTATTCTAGAAAGAGCACCTGCTACTACATTTTCCTTCTCCTTTTTTTAGATTATTTCAAAATCAAAACATTGCATTTTTCCTACCCATCTTTGTTGCTCTTCTAATGACAATATTTGCTCCAAAAAGTACTTTAGGCTATCATGGTTGTCTTGAATTTAAAGTGCCTCCCAATGAGATATTATCGCCATTTTTTATTGCATGTTAAATTGCTTCCATTTCTTTTCCATATTTGGATTTCACCGAATATTTTTCCTTGAATTGTTTTCTTTCAAAAGCCAATGGTCTCCCTTCTTCTGTCAATATTGCTCCCATTCCTAGTTCATATGCATCACATTCTACTATGAATGTTTTACCAAAATCAAATGTTTCCAATACTGGTGTAGAAGACATGGCATCCTTTAAGAGAGAGAATGCCAAAGTAGCCTTATTATTCCATACAAATGAATTTTTTATTCAAGAGAGATGTGAGTGGGCATGCAATGGATGCATAATTCTTAAAAAAAAGTAGATAATATCTTGTAAGATCCAAAAATCCTCTAAGACTCTTGGTGTTCTTAGGAGTAGGCCATTTGTAATAACTTGGATATTTTGAGGGTCCACCTTAACCTCTTCCCTTGAAACAATATGACCCAAATATTCTACTTCTTATTTCCCAAAAGAACATTTGGATCTTTTTACATACAATTAATTTTTCTCAAGAATTTACAGGACTTTATCCACATGTTTAATGTGGTCTTCCAATGATTTTCTATAGATAACTATATCATCAAATAAAACCAAAACAAACTTTCTGAGATTGGGTAGAAATTTTTTGTTCATAAGACTGTGAAAACTTGAAGGAGAATTAGTCAACCCAAAAGGAATGACCAAGAACTCATAGTCCCGATCATGAGTTCTAAAAGTTGTTTTGGGAATGCCATATTTTCTTAAATATCTGATCTGGTGGTATCTTGATTTAAGATCTAGCTTTGTAAAATAATCCACTCCATGAAGCTCATCTAATAGATCATTGATATTTGGAATAGGGAATTTATCCTTTATGGTGATTTTGCTTAGATCTCTATAATCAAGAAACATCCTCCAAGAATTATATTTTCTTCTCACCATCACTAATTGAGATGAAAATGAACTCATGCTTGGTTCAATAATAGCCAAATTTAGCATGTCGTGTACTATTTTCTCAATCTCCCCTTTTTGTTGATAAGGATACATATAAGGCCTTTTATTAGGAGGAGTACTTCTCGGTATTAGTTTGATTTGATGTTCATGATCTCTTGATGGAGGTATACCTTAAGGAATTTCTTGGAAGAACCTATATTGAATTTTTTAATGTGCATCTTAATTCCTCTAGAATATTTTCATCTTCCTACTTAATCTCCATAGAATAAAGTTTAACCACAACTCCTTGGCTACCATTTTTTAGGATATTTTCCATTCTATGAGAGTTGATCACTTGAGAAATTCCATATTTTAACCCTTTGAGTTCATATTGAATCCCTTCTAATTCAAATCTCATGAATAATTCATTATAGTTTGTAGAAATTGTACCTAATGTTCTCAACCATTGAATCCCTAGAACAACATCTACGTCTCCAATGGGAATGGCATACATTGAAATTTCCAAATTATATTCTCCCATACTTAGTTTAATGTTGTGGCATTTTCCCACACAATCAATACTCCCTCCATTAGCAACCAAAACTTGAAAATTTTTCACTAAATATACAAAACAATTGAGGTTCTCTGCTAATTTTTTTTCAATGAAGTTTTGGGTACTACCCGAGTCAATAAGCACTATAAATTTTTTATTCTTAATGTAACCTATAATATTAAAGGTTTGAGGTGTTGAAAACCCTGCCAACGCGTGAATAGATATTTCACACCTATCTGAATCAATGGTGTGCACAATTTCGGCCTCTATTTCCTTCTCTTTTAAGTTGACAAATTCTTCTTCGTTTATTTGTGTAGATGCCTCCACTTCCTCTTCATCATTATTTTCCAAGGTGAATAATTTTGTTTCTTGACATTTATTCCCTTTTGACCATTGGTTGTTACAACTAAATCATAGTATTTTTTTCTCTTCTTTCCTCATTTTCCTTCAGTGATATTCGATTACGTTGAGGTAAGGTTGTCTTATGAACCCAAAAACAATCTATGCTTCCTACATATGCTCCAATGGTAGAATTATGTGTAACCTTATTATTGGCTTGAATATGACAAGCAAATTGCATAGCCTCCATAATTAGAATGTTTTATGAAAAACTCATGTGTAATGTCTTCTTTTAATTCACCCATGTAAGCTTCCAACAAATGTTCATCACTTATGTTATCCACCCTTGTGGAAAATATCTAAAATTCTGAATTATAATCTTCAATATCACCTAAGTGCTTGATTCTTGTCAATTAATTGAAGTAGTCTTGGTCCCAAGCTTTCCCATATTGTGCTTCTAAGTCTCTTGTAAATAAACCCCAAGTATAATGATAAGATTGAGGCTTCCTTCTAACTACTCATTGATACCATTGATATGGTTTTACATCAAATTTCAAAGTTGCTATGTGAATCCTTTTCTTATCATCCATAATATTATGGAGTTCAAAATATTTCTCTATTTAGTTCACCTAGGTAAAAACCTATGTTCTATCAACCTTCCTTAATTCAACCTTGGGAAGGTTCACTCCTTTTGGAAACTATCCATAAGTAACTCCACTATTGGATTTAAATCCCCCTGGAAAATTATTATTATTGGAAAATTGTTCAACCTGAATACTACCTTTATTTGCCTAAGTCTATTTAGACACCTTATCAATTTTAGGGATCCTCCCATTTAAGGCTTCTATAATATTATGTTCCAACTTTACATACATCTTATGTTTCAATTGTTCCATCTTTATTTCAATATCTATTAGAGTATTCACCAAATCAAACTTTTTCACTAACCTATCATTCAATTCATTGATTCAACTGTCCAATTTGAATAGTTGGTAAATTGTATCTCCTCATTTTCTCCATGAGTCATGGAGGATATTTTTGGAGATTTAATTGGTGAAGTAATTTTTGTATCCTTCTTTGGAGCCATGTGAAAGATTCATTGGGTCCTAAGGACAAGGGAGCGTCAGGTGCTATAACTCTCTCGTATACATGCAGGTTCCAACAATAGTACTCGACCCAATATATCATGGAACTAACTAAGAAGGCTCAATCGTGCCCTTAGCTATACTACCCGACTACCCAGGTACTAGAGAGTGATCTCCCTTAGTGTTGTTCTCGTTGTACTATAGCAACAAGATAGTCAAATAGTTTATCTAAGGATGGTTTCAGGTACACCTAGGGGACTTCCTATATACACAAAGTCAAATGGAAGTGAGATTTCTTCTACAGGTATTGTCTAATGCGGTACTACTTGAATGGGTACAAACAGGGGTTACATGAGTTTCCAACCAAGTGAAACAATTTCTTTTCAACCACGAGAAACCATGTGTATTTACTACATGTAATTTTCCCCAACCACAGTTTTACCTACTTAACAACAAATCTTGTGTTATTTAAAGATGTTAGAACATCTCTCTAAAAAAAATAAAAAATGAGCTTGCTAACCACAAAAAAAACTCTTAAAATCACCAAAAAATAACTTATGCAAAAAAGATAACTTCCAAAAGAATTATCTCATAAAATAAAATGAGTCAAAATATGAAAAAAAATTGCATGTACTTCACTGTGTCAAATTAGGATTCTGAAAATTTCAAAGCCTGAAACTTCACTGAAAATAAATTACAGCGAAAATGCTAAGATAATTGATTTCAAGATTAGTCACAAACCTTTTCTTCCATGGATTATATATCCAAAATTATAACGAACCAGAACCTCAAATTTTGACCATTGTACTATGATATTCTTCCTCAATCTCCACAAAATTTCATTGCCTGAAACTTCCCAGAAAAAAATATATAGAGAACATTCCAAGATGACTTGTCTAAAACTTATTTCAAGATGATTCAAAAACCCTATCATCCATAGGATATATTTCTGAAATTATAACGAACCAGAACTTGATATTTTTACCAGACATACTTTAATATGTCTCTTGAGTAACCTCCAAATTTTGTTGTTTGAAACATCCCAGAAAAAAATTTATAGTGAAAATTCTAAGATGACTCATCTGAAGCAACAAAACCCTAGGATCAATACTCTTGATACCAAATGTTATGAAACAACGCGTCGAGAATGATAAAATGTCAATGAATATAGTCCACTTCGAGGGGAAAAGCTCCTTTTACAATATATCCAATTCAAAAGACAAGATCATATTGTCATAAGACTTGGTCTCCTTGGTATATATATAGGAGACAAAGGGTACAATTATAATGAAAGGGACAATGAAAGGTTCTAGCTGACCTACTAATATAACAAATTGTTAAGCCCTAGACAAAGCCCCATGTCATGTATAAAACCCCTTATTAAGCCTTATATATTGAATTATTACATCTCTAGTGTTATATTTGTATGTCAGCGAGAACCCTTCATTGCACCATTTCATTATAATTGTACAATTTGTCTCCTATATATATATAACAAAGAAACTTAGTCTTAGGATCATATTATCCCATCTCGTATTGTATTCTGAATTGGATATATTGTAAAATGAGGTTTCCCCCTCGAAGTGGACTATAATCATTGAATTTTTATCATTTTTTAAGGCATTGGATCATAACAGAAATAAACTAATAATGAACATTTATTACGGCCTTAACATAGTGGCCCAATGGCCTTAACAATTTATACAGACGCCTTGGAATTTGCACCAAAGGTGAGACTACAACTTTAAAAACATTAATTTTTCTATCTTGGTTTTTCCCTAAAGTAACATTAAAACTAGCCTCTATTTTCTATTTAAGCTACTTGAGTACCCCAATTTGCTTTTACTACATGTTCCTCTACAAATCGAGAAGAGGAATTTCATTTCTTTGATTGGGTTGGTTTACCTCCCTAGAAGTTTCTTTGGAGTTTAGTTTAAGATCCCAAAGCCTTAGTTTGGTTTGCTTCATCTTCCTCCCTTGTTTGACATGCATCCTCTTGTTTTAGTAACCTTCTAATATTTTGGAACTTTTTCCTATGGGATCTAGAGAGCCTTGTTACACATGAGAACACCTGAGAGGGTTTACAAGGGTTGTTGTTGAGATTCAAGAAGCACTGCAAGGGGGGTCATTCACTCCTAATTAAACAAGGATGAGCACAGTGTGATCCATTCAAATGGATGGATTTACCAACAAGACAAATCCGTGAGGTTCATGGGTTAGAGCAACGTCTTCCATCTCTTCTAAGTCCTATGTGTTCATTGCATTGCTAAGACTTTCAAAGTGATTTTGAGTGGTGGGGGAAGGAGCCACTTTGGTAGTTAGTGGGAGTTTTGTTTCCTAAAATTTATTTGGAGGATGGGATTGCTTATCAATGACAAGTGGTGCTTATTTTGAATGCACTATAAGTTTATTGCAATCCTTTATGAAATGTGCATATTCATGATAGTGGTTACACTTTAAAAATAGAGTTTCTCATAATCTAGTGCTTGGGATATGTGGTTGCACATCTAAATTTTGCTACATTGTTTCTAGTAATACCTTCTTGAGCTCCACCTCTATGCAAATGTGGGTGCATGTGTACTGATTGACTTTTGGTTCTGATTTGTGGATATATTTTCCAAAGGAGCCTCCTATTGATTGTAGACTTTGATTGTCCCAACAGATTAAAGGGAGATGGGGAAGACAAACCCATATTGGAAATGTCGTAAGAACGTCTTCTTCTGAGTTGAAACCTAGAGATCATTGATTAAGATACATCCTATGAGGACTCATGGGCCACTTCTAAATATCAAATACTATCTCCCTTAAGTTCAAATAAGAAGGCATAAAAACCTTATCCATAGAAGAAGGTTTGAATTCTTCCTTCAATCAACACAAGCTAGTGTTGTTGGAGTCAAGTCTCAATTATTCTTGAGAAGGGTCAGAGGTTAGTGCATTGGCCAATTAAATCTCTCTATGTGTAGATAAGTGCTTTCTTGGACGAGGTTGGGGGAAGAACTATTAAATCAACGATTTGATTAAACTTCATAATAAAATAACAACGCTTTACATTGGAAGATAATGATATTGTGATCAAAAGTTGAGGTGGAAGTGATTTAAGTTTTTTTTTTTTCATGAAAAGGAAACCAATTAAGTACTTCCCTTCATTAAAAAAAAAAATACCTAGGACAAATCATATTCTACAAAAGTTGAAAGCTTTTATCAACACAAGAATTCAAAACCATTACAACAATATGCTTATAAGAAAATCAAAATATAAATTTAAAACCATTATAACCTTCTAATACTTATAAAAAATCAAAATATCTCTTACAAAAATTGAAAATTACTCTCTCTCTCATATGTCAGCATGGTAATCAAAAGTCAAAAAATCCTAATGCAAGCCGTATCGTTGAGCTCCCTTAGCGTCCAACAAAGGAATATAATATCCCAATTGATAACTCACGCTTACTTATTGAGGAACATGCTATATTATCACTTGCCTTCTTGTCATGTGAATAATAACCGTAACATCATCAATTAACAAATATGCAATATAATTACAACATTATGCAATAATATCTTATATTTTAAGATAATATCTTATACATCCACTATAGTCAATTGTCAACATTTATCATACTGAAAGAGCAAGAGGAACGCTACGCAATAATAAGCCAAGTACTATCTTTATTTTTTTTATTTACACTGATTTCAAAACATGTGAAAATTCTATTTAAATTAGTTTGTTTGTTTTGATAAATTGTTTTAATAACAGAATAATTTGAAAATAAAATTTTATTTTTTTTCAAATTTTAAATTACTTAGTAACAAAAATTTAATTTATTATAAATATTTTGAAAATTAAAATTAATATCTTTTTAAAAATTTAGAGAGTTTTTTTTATCTTACAAACTATTTATTTACAAAAATAATAATTTTTTTCCTATCAAAATATTGTAGATTTTATAAAAAACCTCAATATTTTTCCCATAAATTGAAAAACAAATCTCCTAAAACATAATATTTCTTCTATGTGTGATTGCTTTTCTTAACATCAAAACTTATCTATGTTTGGAATCTTGATTATTACGTAAATCAAAATATTAAATTATATTATACGTATTATTTGTTCTAAATATGATTTATTTTTATAACATCTCAATTTATTTCTGTTTGGAATGTTGATTATTACTAAATCAAAATATTAAATTGAAATTTTATTATGAATGAAAAAGTGTCGACAACAAGGATAGTGACATGGTGATTTTATATTAAAAAACTATATACAAAATGTGGAATCATCATGAAAGAGTCGAGGACATCATAAATACGTCCTTTCTATTGGTAACTTCAACTCATCCCAAACTTTGTCCCGCGGGAGTCATGGGTCCGTACTCAAGAAAATTATACTAAGAGACCAAGGTTCGAATCGCACGGCAAGAGGTACCCCGCCATAAAAGAAGAAAGTTCGACGACCCAGATAATCCCATATTTCTTTTGCCCGGAGGAAGCTCTCGTGGAATGCAGAAGTGGACAGAAAGGCAGAATAAACGCAATTTTAATAAGAGGATTATAATTTACAGAAAGGCTTATAGAAGGCGCAGCATCGATTTCATTCAAAGTCTGACTTTATTTCACTGCTGATTGCATCAGGGCTGAGCTTTGCAAAGGATGCCTCGACCGTTATTTTCAAGCACTCCAAGTTCGAACTTTATTCTCCGGAACAGGTTTGCAAAGCTTTAAATTCTGATGTTTTACATCCTTTTGTTAGTGAAATCGAAACTTTAAATTTATTCTTAAACTCGGCGGCTTCAAAACCGGTAGAATTTATTTTGCTAAAAACCTTGTTAAAAATAGCACTCTCAACTTCTAAGCCGCTGTATTTATAAAATCGTGATCTCTGACGGTAGAATTAAGTGCTAGCGGCCACCTATTATCTTTGCCGTGTGAAGGCCTGTGCTGTTCGGAGCCAGAGTGATGGATCTTTATTTTCAATTCCAATGCTAGCATCACCCCCCGGCTTTAAGTTTGTCATTTAATGTTTATTGCCTGGATCAAAATAATTTTCTGAAACTATAGCAATGGATCTTTTTATTTCAATCCAGTCAGAGAGTCATGCTCAGATTCACATTTCTTGTTCATAAGCCTGTTTGCTTTTGAAGTCCTTTAAAACTCTAGGGGTTAACTTTTGGCTGTTCTCAATTTGAAATTTATTTCCGTCATCCTTTCATCTTGCCACAGGAATTTTCTTTTGATTTTTCAATAGCAACCGATACGGTTTTGGACTTGAAATCTGAAGTTTAAACCTCATTAGCCTCCAAATGCATTAATGCAAACTCCTTGTCATCTTGATTCCTCTTCGATAGCAGCATACTTAATCTTGACTCCTCGTCAATTTGTTTCTAGATTTCCTATCAAGTCAAAACGTTGAACCATGTGGCGCGTGCCACATTGCCAGATTTATCTAGTTGTTCTTGTTCTTGTAGTAGCGTTCTCATTGATTCCCAGTTATGGCACAAATTCCAGCATCCTTGGAGATACAAGGCCTAATGTCGTAAATGTTGGTGCTCTTTTAGCATTTAATTCTACGATCGGAAGAGTGGCAAAGACGGCTATAGAAATGGCAGTGAAAGATGTAAACAGCGATGAGACTCTGCTTAACGGGACAAAGCTACTACTTACTATGGTCGACTCTACTTGCAATGTCTTCCTAGGAACTGCACAAGGTCCGCAATCCAAACTTTGTTTTTTTATTTACAGAGGAAAGCTTTAGTGTCAGTGTTAGTGTGGCACTGGATCCAAAAGGACATGGTTATTTTAACCTTTACAATTTGTGCAAACTGATCATTGGCTTCTAGGTATGGCTTCAGAATTGTTTGAACTATTTCCAGTTAAATAGCAATATCGTGAATTTTTTTATCAAGCAGAACTCACAGTTTTAGGCAGACAAAACAAATAACATTCACCCTATTTTTATTTTATTTTTATCAAGAGGGTTCACAGTGAGGCACAACCAGCACAAACAAATCCCTCTAAAATTTGATTAATAACAGGGTAGTTTGCTGTAGCAATGAAGTCCTTGTATAGAAAATAGAAAGTACAAGCATTATTATAATAGTTAATAGGAATATGCTTAAAAAGTATGCTATTAAACTAGCATAGCTATATGTTAATTTTAAAAATTTACAATTACATCTCATTGTCGTATAAAAGATTTATCTTTAAATTCAATTTCAGATTAGATTCATCATCAATTTCTTTGCCTTTTTTAAATCAAGAAATAGTTACTTTTCAAATTGTGAAATCTGAAATTTTAAATTAGATTCATCATCAATTCCTTTGCCTTTTTTAAATGAAGAAATAAGTACTTTTCAAAATGTGAAATCGGAAGGTAGAATAAAATATAGAGTTGATTTATTTATTATTATTATTATAAGTTTATAATTATGCTATATGTTAATTTTAAAAATTTACAATTACATCTCATTGTCGTATAAAAGATTTATCTTTAAATTCAATTTCAGATTAGATTCATCATCAATTTCTTTGCCTTTTTTAAATCAAGAAATAGTTACTTTTCAAATTGTGAAATCTGAAATTTTAAATTAGATTCATCATCAATTCCTTTGCCTTTTTTAAATGAAGAAATAAGTACATTTTCAAAATGTGAAATCGGAAGGTAGAATAAAATATAGAGTTGATTTATTTATTATTATTATTATAGGTTTATGAGTTATGATAGATTTTTTTTTTTTAATGTAGATAATATTGTTTTTATACTAAGGAGTTTCCATGATCTTGAGAAGTAATGAAATGCTATATGTTAATTTTAAAAATTTACAATTACATCTCATTGTCGTATAAAAGATTTATCTTTAAATTCAATTTCAGATTAGATTCATCATCAATTTCTTTGCCTTTTTTAAATCAAGAAATAGTTACTTTTCAAATTGTGAAATCTGAAATTTTAAATTAGATTCATCATCAATTCCTTTGCCTTTTTTAAATGAAGAAATAAGTACTTTTCAAAATGTGAAATCGGAAGGTAGAATAAAATATAGAGTTGATTTATTTATTATTATTATTATAAGTTTATAATTATGATAGATTTTTTTTTTAATGTAGATAATATTGTTTTTATACTAAGGAGTTTCCATGATCTTGAGAAGTAATGAAATTTTTTTAAGAATTGTTGCTATAGTATGGGTGTCATTGTTAACAATGATAAAACTAAAGTTACAATAATTAAATCTAAAAAGATTATTTATGTTAATTATGTGTATGGTAACAACAACTTAGAGGAAGTGACTTCATACAAATATCTTAGGAATAGATCTTTGTCACAAGCTTAACTAGAACTATAACATTGAGAAAGGATAAATGGAGGGTGGAAAACTTATTATGGATAGGAAAACACTTGTAAGTCAACATTGGAAAGCTTATTATGGACTAGAAAACACACTCCAGTCACTCATATTTTCTAATATGGTTGTGAAGTCTAGGGTTGGAGCATCTCTAAAGAATCATGGAGAAAGATAGAGCAAATCCAAAAGCATTAATGTACAAGAACAAGATAAGCAACATGGACGACAAGAGGTGATCCAGGTGGACATCGGTGGTCGCCCACCTATTCCACTGGCTCAAAATACAGTTTCCATCTTGGCATTTTTTCTACAGTTTTTCGGGTCCCAAACATTTGGGGTCATTTTGAGGCCCTAAATGACGTTTTTTTGACGTGGTAGTGCTCAAACAAAGATCGTATGCAAAAGTTATGCCCTCAGAAAGTTGATGTATCAACTAACCCCATCGAGGCCCACAAACCTGTTAGTGTTTCATCTTTCATGGTTAGGGTTTTGGATGTTTAGGATTTTCTCATTTATGATTTATGTTAAAAAGGCCTTTGGATCCTCATTGTAATCATCTTCTTGCAAATGCACATAGCCATCATATCTCTTCTCAAAGATCAGGTACCACCATTCTATTGAGTTCATTTCACTCTGTATTTTCTTTTACAAACTCTACATATTTCATTCCTTAATAGAAATTGAGTATTACTATATCTTTGTGTTTTTGTCTTATTTCTATGTTTCATTTCGTTCCCTCATAAATCTAGATCTGTCGTATTAGAGCAGTCTTCCTATCCCCGACAAGGTTAGGGTATAAGGCATTGGGACTCGAACTAGTTGATCCTTTGGCAGATTGTCCTCGCCAACCCTGAAAGTCACCAATGGCAGAGGAAAAGAGAGACGAGGGCGCAAGAGATCCTATTAAGTTGTTGCTCGCAGTAGTCCTCACGCAATTGAGGAACAAGACGATTGATAATTTTTCTCAAATCCTTCGGCAAATATCGAAAACAACAGATGCATATTCATCAAGCAGCCACTTTAGGGGCACCACCCCCTTCAAGGTACAAGTTAATTTTGATATTCCTTTATTTGAAGGTTAGATAGATTTGGATGCTTTGGATAAGTAATTAAATCTACTAGAAGGTTATTTCTTTGTCCACAATTTTTCCAATAAGGAAAAGATCACCTTTGCATTCCTTAAGGCGGTCCACCATGTCAAACATTGGTGGTAGACTTATTGTGAGTAGAACTCCACAAAGGAGTATGGAATATTTGGGGTCGAGCCCACTTGGGACTTTTTTATGGATGTCGTCAAGGAACAATATTACCATGTCGGAAACTATGACGACCAGTACACGAGATGGACCACACTACACCATGAGAGGGACCAAATAGTGATGGAGTTCACAAATACCTTTGATGCCTTATGCACCAAGATGGGTATTGATCCAGATTATTTTGAGAATGACA
>SNQJ01S0061864.1:0-12906 GCA_010110895.2 Picea sitchensis | reverse complement strand
TCCAATAATAATAATTTTCCAGGGGGATTTAAATCCAATAGTGGAGTTACTTATGGATAGTTTCCAAAAGGAGTGAACCTTCCCAAGGTTGAATTAAGGAAGGTTGATAGAACATAGGTTTTTACCTAGGTGAACTAAATAGATAAATATTTTGAACTCCATAATATTATGGATTATAAGAAAAGGATTCACATAGCAACTTTGAAATTTGATGTAAAACCATATCAATGGTATCAATGAGTAGTTAGAAGGAAGCCCCAATCTTATCATTATACTTGGGGTTTATTTACAAGAGACTTAGAAGCACAATATGGGAAAGCTTGGGACCAAGACTACTTCAATTAATTGACAAGAATCAAGCACTTAGGTGATATTGAAGATTATAATTCAGAATTTCAGATATTTTCCACAAGGGTGGATAACATAAGTGATGAACATTTGTTGGAAGCTTACATGGGTGAATTAAAAGAAGACATTACACATGAGTTTTTTATAAAACATTCTAATTATGGAGGCTACGCAATTTGCTTGTCATATTCAAGCCAATAATAAGGTTACACAGAATTCTACCATTGGAGCATATGTAGGAAGCATAGATTGTTTTTGGGATCATAAGACAACCTTACCTCAACCTAATCGAATATCACTGAAGGAAAATGAGGAAAGAAGAGAAAAAATACTATGCTTTAGTTGTAACAACCAATGGTCAAAAGGGAATAAATGTGAAGAAACAAAATTATTCACCTTGGAAAATAATGATGAAGAGGAAGTGGAGGCATCTACACAAATAAATGAAGAAGAATTTGTCAACTTAAAAGAGCAGGAAATAGAGGCCGAAATTGTGTACACCATTGATTCAGATAGGTGTGAAATATCTATTCACACGTTGGCAGGGTTTTCAACACCTCAAACCTTGATTATTATAGGTTACATTAAGAATAAAAAATTTATAGTGCTTATTGACTCGGGTTGTACCCAAAACTTCATTGAAAAAAAATTAGCAAAGAACCTCAATTGTTTTGTATATTCAGTGAAAATTTTTCAAGTTTTGGTTGCTAATGGAGGGAGTATTGATTGTGTGGGAAAATGCCACAACATTAAACTAAGTATGGGAGAATATAATTTGGAAATTTCAATGTATGCCATTCCCATTGGAAGCGTAGATGTTGTTCTAGGGATTCAATGGTTGAGAACATTAGGTACAATTTCTACAAGCTATAACGAATTATTCATGAGATTTGAATTAGAAGGGATTCAATATGAACTCAAAGGGTTAAAATATGGAGTTTCTCAAGTGATCAACTCTCATAGAATGAAAAATATCCTAAAAAATGGTAGCCAAGGAGTTGTGGTTAAACTTTATTCTATGGAGATTCTGTAGGAAGATGAAAATATTCTAGAGGAATTAATATGCACATTAAAAAAATCAATATAGGTTCTTCCAAGAAATTCCTTAAGGTATACCTCCATCAAGAGATCATGAACATCAAATCAAACTAATACCGAGAAGTACTCCTCCTAATAAAAGGCCTTATATGTATCCTCATCAACAAAAAGGGGAGATTGAGAAAATAGTACACGACATGCTGAATTTGGCTATAATTGAACCAAGCAGGAGTTCATTTTCATCTCAATTAGTGATGGTGAGAAGAAAATATAATTCTTGGAGGATGTTTCTTGATTATAGAGATCTAAACAAAATCAACATAAAGGATAAATTCCCTATTCCAAATATCAATGATCTATTAGATGAGCTTCATGGAGTGGATTATTTTACAAAGCTAGATCTTAAATCAAGATACCGCCAGATCAGATATTTAAGAAAATATGACATTCCCAAAACAACTTTTAGAACTCATGATCGACACTATGAGTTCTTGGTCATTCCTTTTGGGTTGACTAATTCTCCTTCAAGTTTTCACAGTCTTATGAACATAAAATTTCTACCCAATCTTAGAAAGTTTGTTTTGGTTTTATTTGATGATATAGTTATCTATAGAAAATCATGGGAAGACCACATTAAACATGTGGATAAAGTCCTGTAAATTCTTGAGAAAAATTAATTGTATGTAAAAAGATCCAAATGTTCTTTTGGGAAATAAGAAGTAGAATATTTTGGTCATATTGTTTCAAGGGAAGAGGTTAAGGTGGACCCTCAAAATATCCAAGTTATTACAAATGGCCTACTCCTAAGAACACCAAGAGTCTTAGAGGATTTTTGGATCTTACAAGATATTATCTATTTTTTTTTTAAGAATTATGCACCCATTGCATGCCCACTCACATCTCTCTTGAATAAAAAATTCATTTGTATGGAATAATAAGGCTACTTTGGCATTCTCTCTCTTAAAGGATGCCATGTCTTCTACACCAGTATTGGAAACATTTGATTTTGGTAAAACATTCATAGTAGAATGTGATGCATATGAACTAGGAATGGGAGCAATATTGACAGAAGAAGGGAGACCATTGGCTTTTGAAAGAAAACAATTCAAGGCAAAATATTCGGTGAAATCCACATATGGAAAAGAAATGGAAGCAATTTAACATGCAATAAAAAATGGCGATAATATCTCATTGGGAGGGACTTTAAATTCAAGACAACCATGATAGCCTAAAGTACTTTTTGGAGCAAAGATTGTCATTAGAAGAGCAACAAAGATGGGTAGGAAAAATGCAATGGTTTTATTTTGAAATAATCTACAAAAAGGAGAAGGAAAATGTAGTAGCAGGTGCTCTTTCTAGAATAAAAGAAGCATCAATCTTATATTCTAGTACATATTCTATTCATGTGTGGCTAGAAGAAGCTCGTCATGAATGGAAAAATGACAACAATACTAAACAAAAAATACAATGTATAAAGGAAGGGATGAACTCTATGGAACATTGGGAGTGGAAGAGAGATATACTTTGATACAAGGGTAGAATATTTTTATGCCCTCAATCAAAGTTGCAACAACAAATACTAAGGGTTGGAGTCCCATGAATCTTCGGTAGAAGGACATGTAGGGTTCCTTAAAACATATCAAAGGATCAAAAAATATTTCTTTTGGGAAGGACTGAAGAAAGATATTCAAAATTTTGTAAGAGAATGTCAGGTTTTCCAAAGAAATAAAGGAGAGACAGTAAAATCTCCAAGGTTGCTTCAACCATTACACATACCTAATCAAATATGGGAAGATATATTAATGGACTTCATTACAAGCTTACCAAAATATGAAGGTAGGGATTCCATTTTTTTGTTCGTTGATAAAGTCACAAAATATGCACATTTTTGTGGAATTCAAAGTACATATACAACAAGCCAAGTGGTAGAAGTGTTCATGAAGTAAATTCATAGATTTGATGGTCTTCCTAAAGTAATCGTAAGTGACAAAGATCCGAAATTCATAGGAATTTTTGGAAAGAATCGTGGAAGATGAGTGGAACGACAATAGATATGAGTTCAACATATCATCCACAAACAGATGGTTAAACATAAATAGTTAACAAATATTTTAGAAGTTTATCTATGATGTTATTCTTCTGAGAAGAAATCTCAATGGATGAAGTGGATTTCTCTGGAAGAAAGGTGGTATAATACTACCTACCACACATTCTTCTCGCATTCATAAGGTTTTTCATGTATCTTTCCTAAAAACGGTTTTGGGACAAACTATGCCAGTGCAAATAAAACTTCCAGAATTATATGAAGAAGGGAAGTGGATTCTTGAACCATAAAAAGTTACAGATCAATGTTCTCTATATCTCCAGAATAGAACCATTATGGATTACCTAATCAAGTGGAAGAATATGCCTCTAGAGGAAGTTAAATGGGAAAATTCGTGAAGAAACAACCTCACTTACAATCTTTAAGGCCCTTGGGCCCCTATGTTAAGGCTATAATAAGCATTCATTACAGTTTATTTTTTATATTAGTAGGTTGGCTAGAACCTTTCACACACCAAGGAGAGATAGTCTTAGAATAATCTTATCTCGTCTTCTGAATTGGATAGATTGTAAAAGGAGGTTTCCCCCTCTAAGTGGATTGTATTCATTGATTTTTTATCATTCTCAAGGTGTTGGTTCATAGCATTAATGTTCAAGGATATTCAATGGGAGTGTCTACTCTCTAGGATCCAAGGAAGCTACATTTCCTTCAACAATGGAAATGAGTGAATTGGATATTCACTTAGGTAATATATCTTAAATATGACTCATACATACATTTTCTTCAATATTTATGTCCCAAATCAATATCTAGACAAAAATGCTTACTATAAATCCCTCAAGGAACTTGGAGATTCAATGTAGATGGAGGGGAGACTCCTTGTCCATGACCTCAACTTGGTCCTAATTCTATAGGAGAAGAGAGGGGGGGGAGGGGGGAGGACCTATATTCAGGATCCATGTCAGAAAGTGGACACCATCATTATAGACCAGGCTCTAATGAATTCTCACAGTTTCTAGGTACATAAACATGGAGGAATTGTAGTGTGGGAGCAAGATGTATTTCTAAGAGACTTGCCTTTTATTTGGTTCACAAAACTTTCAGGTTGTGAAAATTATCTCCATAATCATTCCTATCGAGTGGGATTTTCTACAATTTGATTTAGTAGAGGATTATGGACCTAAGTTTTTTAAATTCAAGCCCTTATGCTTGAGAATCAAGAATCTTGGGATATTATTCAATGTTATTGGTTCATTATGGGGTTAAGTTCTCCATCCTTTCTTTGGCAACAAAATATTAAAGTGGTCAAGAGGGGTTTGAAAGAATGGAAAAAACATCTCCCCTCTCAGAACAAAGTCTCAAAATATTGTTGAAAATAGTTGGATTCCATTCATGTTCAGTGGGAAGAGGAAATACTAACTACAATATAGCTATCTCAAAAATAGAAATCCTTTATTGATATTTTTAGATACCAACAAAATGAGGAAGAACATTGGACACTTAAATAAAGCAATGTATGGCTCAAAATCGACAATGGGAACTCCAAATATTTTCACAAACAAGCTCAAGCTAGGACATTCCAAAATAATGTACCTAAGATCATCCTAGTAGATGACACTAGAAAACATGGGTTTAAGGATATCTTGATTGTTTCTCACTATCACTTTCAAAATAGATACTCAGAAGGTATATCTTAATCTTAGTGCTACACTCTATTCCAAAAATATTCATAGAAGAGGATAATGAAGTATTAATGATGGAAATCTTGCAGGGTGAAATGGAGGTGGCATTGTGGACAATAGACTCTAACAAGGCCTTAGGGACTAATGGATTTACAACACATTTCTACTAGGCCTATTGGAAAATCATGAAAAGAGAGCTTCTCTACACAATAAACACTCCCAAAATGTAGCTTTCAAGTTAGGTGGGGCATCAGTTACTCATATATGGCACTTATCTCAAAAGAGAAATTCCTTCTCCTTTAGTATATTTGGACCTATCTCCCTATGAAATGTTTCATATAAGATACTTGCAATGTAATCACAACAAAAATGTGTCCTCTTCTTCCAAAGAACATTTTGAAGGAGTAAGAGGGTTTAATGAAGGGGAGGAAAACTAGTGAAAACAATGTTCTAGTAGAAGAGACTATGCATTCCAGTGGATTTGTTGAAGAACTAGATATGCTCATCAATTTAGATATGGCTAATGCAGTTTATCAAGTGTGACATAAATTCTTGTTTGAGGTGTTCAAGACATTTGGATTCTCGAATGATTTTGTGGATTGGATTAAAACATGCATGGATAATCCATGGATGCCCCCTTGGTGAATGTTTTGTATGCATACTAATTTCAAATAACAAGAAAAATCCAATAATGTTGTCCTCTTGACCCTATATATTCTAATGGTAGAAGCATTGGGTAGGGCTATTGATAATGCCCCTCAATCTAGAGATATCCTTAGCATCAACATTGTCAGAGAAGTTAAATCTCTAAATCATATTGAATTTTTTAATGATATAATTTTAGCGTGATGAACATTTTTCACTATAGAAAAATGATTTAAGTTAGAAGGATTTTGTTGGATATGTAATCCTTGGGATTGCTCTACTTATGTAAATATCATTTTAAATATTAAGATTCCCAGGTGATAGGAAGAGTAACAAGGAAAGTGAAGACCAACAATCACTCAAATTTGTATTTATAGACGTTCTTATGTTAATACAATGCATCAAGTGCGGAGTTACAGTTTTTCCCATACCTGGCCTGATAGTGGAATCAGAGCACATGTTAACTCCATGAATAGTTCATCTTGTCATTTTATTTCTCTTCCCGTGAAGAAAATGCCCCGCCTGTCTTCCAATCCTTCTACGTTCCAGTCCAACTAATTCTCTGTACATTTCTCTAAGATTCTAATTCTTTCTCAGTCCATTCACTCCTTCAATCCAGTTTGCATGAAGCCATTTCCGCTCAGAAATCACTCTCCATGTGTTAGTATTTATGGTTTTGAGAGTCAAATCCCGTTGTCCTCTTCCTACGTAAACTCTATTCTCCATGTAAACCCTTCCTTCACAAGATTTTTTCTTCTTCATCGGGTGGTCATTAGAAATATGATTGAATTTTGTTCTTGTGCTATATACTCTGTTACATTAACAATGTAGGATAGAAGAAGAATCCTTGCCAAGGCACTTACATTTTTATCTCTTGGTCTACTCTTGTGTTCCAAATCCATGACATATGGTATCAATCTACTCCAGCATTTACAAATCCGTAGTGCATGGTTTTTATATCTTGGTCCAGTCTACTCTATCCTTTTTATGGTTTTATTAAACCATGGCCACTTCAATTATTCCAAGATTGGAAATATTGAGAGCTTTGTCATCACTGCTAGCTATCTTTTTAGTGCCTTTTTTTTTATTATCATAGTCACCATATTATGAATCCGAGGCATCTCAACCTCCCGACCTTAATAGACAGACTTGCGAGGGGGGTTTAAATATCATTATTTGAAAAACTGCTACTTGCAAAGATGATATCCCTATCATACAAAGAATTCAAAATTCTTGGACACTACCATTAATTGTGTTGAAGACAAGCTATTGATTCCATTCATTGTGTTGAAGATGAGCCAACTATTTTGCTTCAACATGTTGCATTCTCCTCTACCCTCGATTGGGGTAGATTTCATGCATTTTTTCTTTGTTTCAAGACATGGAAAATCCTATTGTCGATTGGGAGGATGTGAGAATAAATTCCCATGGAAATGTCTTCTAATATTTTTTTAAGACTCTGCGTGGTTCCATGCCATTTGTAATCCATGAGAAAATAACATGAACATGAGAAGCTTAACCAACTTCAAAAGTTGCAGAATGTGAATGTGAGAAGTCGAGTTTGATTAGCAGTGAGAGGAGAAATCAAGAGAGTTCTATTGGAATATGCTCTCTCTCATCTCCATCGTCAATGTGGTGCTAACTAGTAAAGAAAACTACCGAGAATGGTACAGAAAGATCAAAAGAACTCTTATCTTCAATGACTTTTGGAATGACATTTGTGAAGCAACAAATACCAATGAAGAAGAAGATGAATCAATTGCACATAAGTGTTATACCACAAATTTCCACACCAATTTGCATTTGTGAGATGGCCTAGTCCATTCACTAGCTTGCAAACTTAAATCCCATTCTCCTTCCTTAAAATCATGTAAAAAAGAACACTTTTGTTTCCATATGCTATTCACCCATTTGCAAATCACGTATATACACTATTTTCTAGTGTACAAACTGCGTATACCCTCAATTTTGTGAAAAAATAAAAATATTCCACATTTTCGGGAGGGGTTTTCGGCTTGGCTCGTTCCAAAACTTTCCTTGGCTTGTACAGAACAAAATATAACCATCTCAACTCCTTTAGGATGGTATAAAATCACCTATGGGGGTATGGATGAGGAGAGACAACCTTTGTGCAAGATTATGGTAATGATTTGCAAGCTTCCCTATCTCCTTGAACCTTTGAGTAGCATCCTCTGATTTGGAAACTTGTTTTCCAACATTCCTTCCTCTCTCATATATGATTGTAGGGTGTGTTCCTATCCCTTCTGAGTCATTCGAGGAAGAGCCACTTTGTTGAATTGATTCTTGAAGGGTCCAATCGAGGAACCTGGGAAGTTGGCTTCGAGGAAGTGCCGACAGTTAGAGTCAAGTTGTAACTACCTACTTATATTGTTTTCAATAAAAGAGTTATCTTTCCCTCCATATATGTCTAATTTTTTTCAATCTATTTATATATGTTAACTTGCTTTACATATTTGAATTTTCACATTACATGTGTAACTTGGTTTCATAACTCCCTTGTTGCAGTATAGGCTTGATCTCCTTTTGCAGGTTGGTACAGGGAGAGATCATGAGCAAATCAAAGGTCGAGAGAGAGGAACTACATCGAATGTTTGGATACAAGGTGTGAGGTATTCTATTCTCTCTCCCAAGTAGTTATTTTTATTGTAAGTTTTTGTGTGTGAGGGTCGGGTTTGTCTTTTAAATACGGTTAGGATCTGTTGTGACACAAACCCAAGGTCACACAGTAAAAATCCCATAACAAAATTGGCAACCATACTAGGGATCTTTTCTCCTAGTTTGGGTCGGTTTTAGGGTTCTTGTGTTGTCTTGATTTCTGTAATTTTCATGTTTTCTAGAATTTCTTTCAAATCATTTTCCATATCATAAAATTTTCCTGAGTTTCTAGAAGCTTCCCTTTGGGGTTGAAGTATCTTTCTTTGAGTATTGCTAAGCCATACACACTTTGTCTCTACTTGAATAAAGTATATATGTGATTTTCCTTTGTTTGAATAGTGTATGTACATTATTCTTTGTGTACACAATCGTGTATCTGTTGGAGAACTTGGTCTTTATGACTTTCTCTCAGTTTTGGGAGGATCTAAGTTGGATGTTCAGTGTGTTCTGAGCCTTCTTGGTTTTCTTTTGTCTTTGATTGTTGTGTTAAGTCTCTGAAAAATTTGAAGTCATGTTAAAAGTTCTTTCTTTTTATTAGGTTAGTATTTTTTTTATAAAGTTCTTTAGGTGGGTCGAAAGGTTAGTTTTGTGTGGCTAGGATTAGTTTCCAGTTGATTGTTGTATTCCAGTAATTATAGATTGTTTCCTTTCTTCCGTTTTACCCGTTTTCATTTGTTCATAAAAGAAAAGATAAAAATTGCATCATAGTTGCATTTTGTTTCTTTGAGTAACAAAAAAGACCAAACAACTTATTTGCTGGTCATTCTTCTCTTATTCCCTTGCCTTTGAAATTTTAAAGAAAAAAACTTGCTTACTAGCACTCGGGTCTTTATGCATTTTGCTTTCTTTGATAGTTGTTGGTTTCAGTTACAATAGCCTTTTATCAAAGAAAATAAATATCGTCTGCAAAGTTCCTTCGCACTTTGTTTTGCATTTCCATTCAAAGAGTATTTTAGGTTTGCATTGCAAAGTGATTTAAGATATTCCATATGATAACAAAGAGAGTTTCATTTTTTAAAAGAGTATAAAAGAAAGAGTTTGTTTTTATTGATTTGAAGCATTGCTGCACTCATTTTTCAGTGAAGAAACTGCATCTTGCTTTTTGTGTTCTTAAGTGTTTTTTTGCTGAGTCTTTGAAAACACCATCTAGTTTCATCCGTAACCCTTTTGAGTAAATAACAACCCATAAAATGAACGCTTACTAAAAATAATTAGACATTTTCATTTCATAGGGTAAACATACTAGTTTTTGGCTAGGGCCTTGGTTTAGGTTGGAGAGTTTGTTTCTCTAAGGCTAGAAAACAAAATTAGGAGTTTGAGCTAGGGAGTGAAAAACCCAATTTCACATAGGTATAGCTGGGAAGCTCCTCTCACACAGGATTCAAACACGAGGTCACACAAGGGAGAGTCAAGGATATAACACCTCCAAGGATTAATTGAGCATAGTGGATTGAGCATGTTTGGGGTTTTCTTTTGAAGTGAAACTGACTCATCTAGTGTCAGTCCTCTATGAATTTTGAACCTGGTTGAATTTTTCTTGAAGTGTCATTGGCCCTCTTGTTGTCAGTCCTATGGAAGCTCCATACCTAGTTTGAGATTTTCTGAAGTGACACTGGCCCTTTTGTAGACAGTCCTCTAGAAGAGCTTCGATCTTAGTTACCCTTCCCATACTTCCACTCCCGAATTTCAAATGTACCCCCTAGATGTTGACTGTGGGTTGGTGACCTTAGTTTCTTTTCCTAGGGATCTCAAAGGTGATTGCGGGGGGTTTCCCGTGGTACCCAGGGCATATTTCATATCACACTTTTCATTACTCTTGGAGGTTTCCCTGCGAAGCTTGGGTACTTGCACCATATAAGGATGGTTAGTGGAGGTCGGGATAACTACTTCTCACTCCTTCGTTCATCAGTCCACGAGACTTAATCAACCAGTGCCTCCTTTCAGAAGATCCTTACCTGACTTTGTTAATATTACAATCTCAAGACCTAATCCACCTTAGTCGGGATATTGAAAATCTTGTTTGTGATTGTTTTTACTATTATGGATTTTCTAGTGGTGTGCTTAGTGATTCTAGAATTGCTTAGGAAGGTGCGTAGGTGGTCACCTAAAGCTGAAAACTCAAAGTGGCAGATCAACCACCTCGTCGATCAAGGATAATTCAAAGTCTTCCCCCTAAATAAGTTGAAGTGAATCCTCCTTGGGGTAGAGGTCATATCCCTTCGTCGTTCCCATCTATCAGGAGTGGGGCATTCCAATCTTCTGACCCTAACCCCTTTGGGGGATGAGGTGCTTCTATGGGTAGTGGATTCCAATCCGCTAGCATGCCATCCACCTCGACCCTGTTCACATTATATTGTGGGTTTGGGAGTAATCCTTTCACCACGTCTGTAGTGTTGGAAAGGGGAAACCCCTTTCAAGATCAGTGGAATCCCATGCAAGGGTACTTCCCTTCACAAGGGATGCCTTCAGGGGGAAACCCCTTTCCCGGTCAGTGTAACCCCATACAGGGAGGTTTTCACTTGCAAGGAGGATCTGAAGGGGGCAATCCTGCTTTTCCATTCAAGAATCAGATGGGTGGGAGTTTTCTTCCATTTAACAAGAAGAAAGGTTTCACCTAAGGCTCTTACTCATCCCCAAACTCTTCATGGAAACACGGTGCCAGTTTTAATCCATGACCTTCTTTTCAAGCTGCTAAAGTCGGTGTCGTGGCCTAGGCTACCCTTTCTGACAACTCTTCATTTGCCAGATTTGTCAAATTTGATGAATGACTCGATTTTTCATGAATTGATTTGGCCTGTGATCCCCACCGAACTACCTTCTAATATACCAAAGTTCAAAGGAAAGAATGGTGAAGTCCCACAAGATTATGTAATGAAATTTCTCTTATGGTGCTCTTCTAATTCGTTGAACAATGACTCGATTTGGTTACAATTGTTCCAATGCACCCTCACTAGACGTGCCACTAAATGGTATATAGAATTGGAGAGGTAAAAGTACACAACGTTTGGTGATCTAGCCATGGTTTTCCTCAATCACTCCCAACTCCCTGTCCAATATGATGCTGGTACAAAATTTTTAGCTAACTTTGAACAAGATAAAGCTACACACATTTATGATCATATCCAGGAATGGAGGAGACATAAGAGTTTGAACAAAGCCACGGTCCCCCCAGAAATTTTCTTGGAATGGTTCCTAAAGTCATTAATTCCTTATATCTCCAAGGATGTTTCAACTTTAGGGGTGGTTTACAAAATAACAAACAATCTTTAGAGCACAACATTTGGAGTTAACTTACTCCCAATTAGGTATGCTCGATGAGATCATGCCCAATGCAACATAGTTGACTCTCGACTTGTCAAAATCGAAATTGGGACCACATGATGATGGTAATGTCGGTTCCTCACAAATAAAAGCCGTAGATATGGTCTCCAACCAGATGCATCAATTGTCTATTTAACCAATTGCAACTGGTTTGACCCTTGGCTCGACCACCCCTACCACCCAGTCCTTAGATATACACATTATGAAATCGAAGAATCAAAATGGTCCTCAACATCCCAGAGAGAAAAAGAAAGGAAAGGGAAAGAAGGGTAGTGGGGGCAACAATAAAAAGGATAATAAGAATGTTGAGGGGGAAAAGAACAAAAAGAGGAAGGTGAAAGTCCCATGCACGATTTTTGGGGATGATCACCTTACTCATCAATGCTCGTAGATGGAAGAAGCCCAATGCTTGATAAAGTTGCAACAACAATAACCACAACTTGTTGTATTGAAAATCCATTTCCACAAGGACAAAATATGCAAGTTGTACCTTCCACATCTAATCTCCAAGGGGGCACTTCGAGTGCACCTCTGCCAAAAATATATTTTTCATTCGTTATTATGGTAAATCATACGGAAGTAGAGGAGATTACGTTATCAACTAGATCTCATGATTATAGTAATCTAGATTCGACATTGAAAGGTAAATAAACTTCAGATCCTCGGGGACCTCTCCACATGGAGAAACCTGAAAAGGAAACGATGTCTCGAATACCGAAAGGTGTGTATAAAATAGCGTCACACAACCCTAATGATCGATATGCACCTAACTATTCCATTGTTTAGGATTTATCTCAAACATCATCTGCGATGTCTACTTTAGAGGTTATTCAAAGTTTCCCTGCACAACGCACCACATTTTTATCTGTGACCAGAGTGGTGGATGCTTCCAGCCAACTCACTATGAAGTTTGATGCTACTGATGTAAGGACTTGCCTTCCTTATCATGTAGCCTTTTAAATCAACATTATACATGTGAAACACATGATTAGGAGGACCGTCGTTGACGAAGGAGCTTCAACGTGTGTCATTTATTTTTCATGTTGGAAAGCTATCGACTCTCTAGAGCTCACACCTTCTCCCACTTTGTTAACCACTTTTGATGGATGATCGTTTAGACCACACATGCTTATTTCATCATTTCCAATTCAG
>SNQJ01S0061863.1:53693-71956 GCA_010110895.2 Picea sitchensis | reverse complement strand
CAGTTATTGGATAATAATGCTTCATTGATATAACACTTGGATTATATGGTTAAATTGCTCTATTACTGATTCACCCCCCGTCTCAGTAATCCAACAGTTTGTAGTTTTTCGAGCCCTCTGTTTTCGTTTTCCCTAACCATTATGTTCGAGTTATGACAGTTCCCAAACCTTTCATTTTTTGTGACATCACAGTTCGCTTAGATATCTCTTTGCTGTCTATTTGTTGGACACCTAAACCTATCCTGTGTGATATCTGTTGTATCCTTGTCACAGTGGTAATGGCACCCATGGTTCGTATTGAGCCGAACAGATGCCAAGCTCTGCTATCCCATGATGGTGCTATTGACGACATGAAGGCTCATGGATAGGATGTGTTCCTCAAGAAGTTTGAAGGCTATAATCTTCAAGTCACAAAAGCTTTTGCACAAACTTTTGAAAGCTTTAGGGCCAAGGTGGGGGATGTTCAGTTGGAAATTACAGAGGATTTCATAGGCAGGGCGAGAAGAATTCCATTGAAAGGAGAAAAATGGTTTAAGAATGCGAAGATGGAGGAAGTCCCATGGAGTTTATTCATGGCTTCCCGAAAATCCACTTGTTGTATAAAAAGTATTCCCACTACTTTGCTAAAACCTAGATGACACAGTCTCCTTTTAGTTCTGAAACAATTTGTCACTTGTGAAGGCCGGTATGGGCTGGTTTTTCTGTATCACATCCGTTTGCTTATGAATTTCATAGGGGTTGTGTTGGATATGACTTTTTACCTGTTGATGTGTCTTTACAAAATGTCTATGCGCTTTAAGAGACAGGGTATCAATTCGAGTATGTTTCACCACAACTCATTAAAATCTTGTCGATTTATCACCTGTCGAAAATAGGTGAAAATTGGGAGACCTTTCTGAGCAGAAATGGCTTCACCCTAGTCGATGCTACAATCAACCCTCTTTTAATTTTAAACCCTAATTTGGACAGACCAATGACTGAAATCCAGGTCATTAATTCAATTGATGGCTTAGAATTTATTGAACCAGTTTCTGTTGTTGATGAAACCCATGTGGATAAAGAATTACCATGTAGGTTTTCACCTAGAAGATATTTGGAACAAGTAATTACCGAATTAAAAGAAAAGGATCATCCTGTGCCTATGAATGACTCTAATTTAAATGATAATGATAAATATGTTGTGAAGAATTTTTGTAAGGGAAAGAAACCACAGAGCATGGATTTAAATTTTAGGAATAAGAATTTTGGTTGTTTGATTTCTAGAAAAATAAGAAATCGAAAGAGTAATCATCTGAGCTCGATCGATTCGATTGAGATCGATGATCGGTGTCCATATCGAGAGATAGACGATTTATTGGCTCATGAAAACCCAAAAAATCAGTGCCCCAGGAAAGAGGTTGTTACCCAGGTTGAGAAGTATGACTTCGTGTCTAATTTACCCCCTTGTCTCAAGGGCAAGGAAGGTTTTTTAGTTATTGGTCACGACCTGGAACAGACCACAGTGACACATGAAGCACCCATTGTCGACTATTTTCCACGTTAGTCCACCATTTCCCCAGTGCATTGTGATAGCTGCCTCGACTGGATAGAGCGCTATTATAGAGATATTCCGCTCTTACAGGCTCAAGTGAAACGTTTGGCTACTCAAAATTCCCTATTGGAAAAAGAGAATTTTGACTTAAAGGAACACACATAGAGGGAAAGAAAAAGATCCAAGAAGTCCGGGAATATCATAATAAAAAACACAACCAGTTTCAAAGCCATTATAAATTCCAAACTATCAGATCCTGCTTTTACTAATTTCTAATGGTAAAACGATTTTTGTTTTGATTTTATTCTATTTTGTTATAGAAAATCAAAATAGAGAGATTTAATTTGATTTCATTTGGTATTAATAAGACTAGCTACATAATCTATGATTCTGTAGCCAGTTTATTTTGAATAATAATTAGTGTCATTATTTGAATATCAAATCGGTTTTGTTATCTATAGGAAATGGACGATTATGATGTTGATTACATGGAGAAAACACCTTGATTTATACGCTCAATTATTCAAATAGTTTCTGCCTCTTTTTGTTTATAAAACTTTGGTTTATTTTTGACAAACCAACTCATGCATGAGTGGTTTTTAGTTTCATTATTTTTGTAATATTATCTGATTTTTGTGAATTCAACTCTATCTTGTATGATAAGAGCATTTGAATCCTGAACTAGTTTAAATATTGTTCACTCTTAGTAGTAAAGGATATTTGATTTGGACACATTATGGACATATGACTATCAAGACTAATATGGATAAGATGTTCACTCCTTGGCTTTAGACGAATTTTGCTCTTACCCATTATGTTTTGACTTTATCTTATGGAATGTTAATACGTTTATACAACTTTAGTCTTATCATAGTATGATATTTCATATTTTTCAACACTTTAATTCTGTCTGTAATTTGTTGTTCATATATTACAATATGTGATCAGTGTTTCATTTAAATATCATTGATTTATGCTTGATGTTAAATGATGTATCACATGAATGTTTTATATTAAATTTCTTTTATTATAAGTGTCCATAATTACAAGATCACCGGATTTGTATGTTTATTACTCTTCTCTTATATTCCTGCTCCAAAAACACCTTTGAGTTTGTTATGGGAGTGTTATGCACCAGCCTGTTACAGGTTTTCCTCACAGGTAGGACAACTGGGAGTTTAAATTGCACAGAGACATAAACTCATTAGTTGATTAATCACAGGTTAGTTTACTCGTATTCTATTTCTTTTGTTAGTTTATTTATCAATGAAATAAGAATAATTTAAATTGGCTTTGACTGTTATTCTGTTCTTATTTCAAATTGTGTTTTATTAGTATTCTTTAGTTCTTTATATTTTAAATATAAAACAAAAAATATAAAATGTATGTGCTTTCTTTATCTACTTCATAAACAATTTAAAAAAACATCGATTTTGCAAGACATCCAATAAAACTTGAAAATTGTATATACATTGTTCAAAACCATATGTACATATCAATACTTCTATTTTTTGACGTTCATAAATTATTAAATTCATATCTTTAGTATTGTAGCTTCATAGATTATTTTCATTTCTTTTATTTTTAGGAATTTAATTGGCCAACAAAGCCATTAAACCCATCAGGTCATTTCATTCCAAATGGATTGGGTTATTTAGACAACTCTGGTCTGGATTTGACCTTCCAGTTGACGATGTGTCACTTACGCCCATCAACAAATGGAGCTAGAAGGAGGGCCCTAATTAAATTGATGGCACGTGGAGGTCACAAGACTCCTCCCCCACACACTCACACTCCTGTCGTAACACGTAGTCTCTCAAACAATAACGTTACACTTGAAACAACAACTAACTCAAATGATAACCCTAAGATTCTTGTTGAACCGGTGACACCAGTTCGTCAAGGGGCTGACGTCCAAGAAATTGTTCGTCGGTCACTCATAAGAACACATAGTGCCTTATCCCATATCAGACAACCTGGTAGGCTACTTAATCAACCCCTTGATTTTTCGGATATCCGAGAACAACTTCAAGGCATTGGTCTACCCCAAAACCCTTTAGGTGGAAATACTACTAATCCTATTGAAACACTCATCCCTGGAATAGGAGGACCCGATATTCTACCAACTCCACTTGATTATTCTCCATCCTCTTTAGGAGGAGAATCTTAAGACAAAGGCAGCTCTTCATCATAACCATCTCAACCTTTGACACCACCAAATCCCATGGAAAACCAAAATAATCCTGCCAGACCTTGGCTCAATCAAGATGTCGTGGCTATACCTGGACCCCAACACCCATTTTCGAAGCATCCAGAGAAATGGTTGCCTAAATTCGATCTGGATTCAAAGCAATCCATTGAGGATCACATCAAGAAATTTATATTGGCTATTAGAATCTGAAATGTTGAACACAAGGACGTCGTATGCAAATTATTTCCTTATACATTTGAGGGAAATGCTTCCACATGGTATTTCGTTCAACAACCCTAGACCATCGTCTCTTGGGACAAGTTCAAAAGTTGTTTCTTGGAAAAATTTGGAGATGATAAATCTACGGAAGTCTTGGTTATGGAACTCTCCAGCTTAAAAATTAATCCTAAGGAAAAAGTAAAGAACTTTAACCAAAGATTTCCGACATTAAAGAGAAAAATCCTTGCAGATTCGATGCCCACTAAAAGTTTAATTGTTGCATATTATGCCAAATCCTTGCACAATAACATAGCCATATGGGTCAAAAGGTCTAAAAAGAACACTTTGTTAGAATCCTTTGAGGAGGAAAGTCAAATTGAGATAGATATACTGAGCTTAAAATATAATCTTAATAGTGAAGTTGAAACAACCTCATCCTCTAAAAGGAAAATATAAATTCTCACTAGTTCTCCTCAAACTACGAATCAACAAGAAACTTTAGACTTAGAGAGATTGAAAAAAGATTTCCAAACACTGTCCAATCAAGTCATTGACTTGAAAATATCAGCCGAGGAGGCATCCACAAGCAAAGGAAGTTTTAAGCTCCCTTTCAGAAAGCCTTTTCCTCATAACTGGCCAAACCCGATCACATAAGGTCTAAATTTCGAAAGTTTACAATATGATTTTCAAACCATCTTAGAAGCACATGATAATTCTACTTTTGTTCCTCCTGAAAATTTTGATGATGTAGTTGAGGAAGATGTACCAGAAAAGAAGGATTCATCTCCTCCCGTTTTTGGTCACTTATCAGATAGTATATTCCAAGTGAATTTCGAAACTGTCCACCCCTACAACACAAGAAGCAAAACACAAAACAAACCCCCTTCTGAAGTAAGTAAAAATTTGTTTCTGAAATAGTAAAAGAAAATTGAAATTAAATAAAGCTTAGCAGCCCCAGTTTTAGAATACGATTTAACTAAAGATCTGAAAAAATTGAGGGCTAATATTTCTGTTTTTGAATTGCTGAAATTCCCCTTATTTTGCAGAAAATGCTTCAAAGCATTTCTGAAAACAGTAAAAAGAATGATTCTAGCAGCAAAAAATCAACAATCCTACAGGTAATAATACTTTTATTGCTTTCCATTTAGAGTTCGAATGTACTAATAACATGGACAAGTATGCAACACTTCTACAAGGACTTAGGAAAGCATTGGATATGGACGTGCATAATTTGATAGTATTTAGTGATTCAAAAACTGTGGTTAAGCATGTAAGAAATGCCATACATTGCTTATCACCACATCTAAAAATCTACCAAATAGAGGTATGGAGTTTAATGCATAAAGTTTTAGCGTTTAACATAAATTCCATTCCTAGATTGAGTAATTCAGAAGCTGATTTATTGGCCAATGTTGCTTCTAAACTATTACTTGTTGAAGGTATTTCCCCTAATGAGTTTTCAATTGAATTGTTGTTCAGGCCGTCGATCCTGGATAACATTACAAATTGGAGATTATTTGATGATGACCATCAGATCATCAACTTCCTTCATATGGAAGACACCTTCCAAGGTGCAGTCATTGATGAAGGCATTCATGACGAGAACCTATGAAACTTCACGGTAATATCTGATCCTCGAGCTCTTGAATTGACATCTGAGATGGTAAACTCTATCCTCAGATATTTTGTGAGATTAGAGAAATTCTATGACTTGCATGATAAATTTATAGGGGCAGTCAATTATAAAACTAACAATTCCTCTTTGATCTATGAGAGGGTTAATTTAGGAACAAGGGATAATCCTCAAAATATTAATCTGGGAAAGGGATGTTCCGATCAAGAGAAATATGATTTTATAAAATTATTTAAAGAATTTAAAGACATTTTTGCTTGGACGTATGATGGCTTGAAAAAATTTGACCCTAACATCATACACCATGTTATCCCTATGAAACCCCAGACACAGCCTTTTCAACAAAATTTGAGGAAGGTGCATCCTAAGTTGGAACCCACTGTTAAAAAGGAACTAAACTGATTACTAACTGCAAAGATAATTTTCCCGGTTAGGCACACACAATGGGTGTCTAATCTAGTCCTTGTAAGGAAGAAAAGTGGTGAAATTTGACTCTGTGTCGATTTTCAAAACTTAAACCGAGCATCTGAAAAAGACAACTACCTCGTGCATCCAATGGAACAAGTTTTACAACAGGTGTCTCGTTCCAAAAGACTATCTCTACTAGATGGTTTTTCAGGATACAACCAGGTCCTTATGTCTCCCTCAGACCAGCTTAAAACCACCTTTCGTACCCCATGGGGCACTTACACCTACAGGAAAATGCCCTTTGGACTGATAAACGCCGATGTCACTTTCCAGAGAGAAATGGATATCACTTTCCATGGCCTCATTAACTAGTCAGTCATGGTCTATCTTGACGATGTCACCGTCTTCTCTAAAAACAAGAAAGATCACCTATCTCACCTTATGGATGTCCTAGAACGATGCTAGAAGTTCGAAATATCTCTCAACCTTAAGAAATCAGTCTTTGCAGTAGAGGAAGGAAAACTTCTTGGGTTTATAGTGTATAAGGATGAAATGATTATTGACCCCGAAATAACCCAAGCTATTACTAAACTTCCCCCTCCTTCTTCCAAAAAATCTATGCAGTCCGTTTTGGGCAAGATTAATTTCATCAGAAGGTTTGTCCCAAGCTTCTCAGAAATGGTTAGACCATTAAAAAATTTAATTAAAAATGATGTTTTGTATCATTGGGGATCACAAGAAATTTAGGCTTTCGATTCAATTATAAAAATAATAATAGAAGCCCCTTCCTTGATGAGTCTTGACTTTTCTCAGGATTTCACTCTTTAAACTTTTGCATCTGATAGATCTTATGTTGTTGTGCTTACATAGAAAAATGATGAAAGCAATGAGATACCCATTGCCTTCATAAATTCAACTTTTAAATGAGAAAATCTTAACTATCCAACAATAGACCATCATGCATATGCTATTTTCAAAGCAGTGAAACACTTCTGGTCTTACCTATTGAAATCCAGGACCAAGGTTATTGTTCCTTACCCAACTGTAAGAAATATGTTAGTACAAAAAGAACTGGGTGAGAAAAGGGCAAATTGGATGACGTCGCTACAGGAACATGACCTAGAAATAACCCCTTCATAAATTGTTAGAGGTCAAGGCCTATTTAAAATAGTGGCTCATTGAATTGAAGAGCAATAAAGGCAAATAAACACCTCAACTGTGAATCGACATAACGAAAAACAGATCAACTGTGCACAAGCTACCGCCAATTATTGGTATGAGAACATTAAATTTTATTTAACACATGGATATTCTCCCCACAATATTGACCCTAACAACAAAAGAGAACTTAGGCTTAAATATGCATCTTTCCAGTTAATAAATGATGTATTATTTCGAAAGAACGTTGATGGTGTTTTTCTGCGTTGTTTGGAAAAGGAAGAGTCAAAAAAAGTGCTACCTGAACTTCATGCAGGTGAACCCGGTGGTCACTTTGGTGGATATACCACTACCCACAAAGTGTTAAGAGATGGGTACTATTGGCCTACCTTGTTTAAATATTCCCACACGATGTCCCAGAAATGCATAATCTGCCAAAAGGCTGCCGGATGGGTGAAAAAGGCAACTTTCCCTTTGCAGCCTGTTACTGTAGATGCACCTTTTCAGCAATGGGGCCTAGACATCATAGGACAGAATAATCCCTATTATTCTCAGCAACACAAGTATATCCTTACAACAACAGACTATTTTACAAAATGGTCTGAAGTTGTACCTTTAAAAGTGGTAAACACAAATAAGGTAGTGTCTTTTCTAAACTCTCATATCATCACTCAATTCAACATTCCCGAATGTCTGGTTTTTTATAACACCTCTTACTTTTCGTCCCTTGACATGAACATTTTTTCTATGGAAAAAATGATTAAATTGAGGTATTCTGCAAGCTACTACCCTCAAGGAAATGGCCTAGAAGAATCAACAAACAAAAATTTAATCAAGATTATTAATAAGATAGTTTCAGAAAATCACAAGAACTGGCACAATGCATTGTATAATGCACTCTGGGTTGATAGAGTAACCCCAAAAGATTTTGTTGGTAATTCTCGTTTCTTCCTCATTTATGGAAGAGACCACATTCTCCCCCTGCATGTCTTACTTCCTTCCCTGCAATTGTCGCAGAAAGTTCAAGAAGATGAGTGCCCTCCTCTAGAAAATCGAATAAATGCCTTATTAAAACTAGAGGAGGTTAGAACACAGGCAAAGAAGAAACTCGATCAACACCAACAAATTGTAAAAATATGGTTTGATTCGAATTCATCTTCAAATAGGAATTTTGATGTCGGAGATCTGGCTCTCAAATGGGATAAATCCCATGAGGGTAAGGGGGAACACACCAAGTTCCAGAATATGTGGCTGGGTCCATTTTTAATTTCTAAAAAATTGGGTCCTAGTTATTTCCGTCTACATAATTTGGAGGGCCAACCAGACACTTTCCCAGTGAATGGTCAGGCCTTGAAGAGGCATTTCACTTGATGATCTTTTTTCCACTCTTTTGTAAATATTTTTAATTTTTTTTATAATTTTTTATATTTTGGTTCTTCTAATTTTGCTTGATTTTGATTTGTTTTCTAAATAATTATGTTTGAGTCACCATCTCATTTGTGGAAGGGAATCAAAATTTTTGGTCATTAGAAGCGATTGATAACTTCCCAAGAAGATGAGCAGTAAGTACTAAGACTCAGATCAACAGAAGTGAATTTCCATTCAAATCCGTGTTTATGTTTTCTCCTTCAGATTACAAGTAGATGCGATTATCATTAATAAGATTCTAACACTATCCCTATTTTAAGGAAAACAACTCAGTTGTACCTTCCCATCCTCAAGATGTTTTCCTAACAAAAATCTAAGTGTCCAAAGTATGATGAAGGTCATCAAAAAGGGAAAATGTTTTTTTTTTTAAATGATAATTTTTTTTATGCTAAACTCTGATATTTTCAGTATCACCCCGCCCTCTTGAATATTATTAAGTCCTGCAAATTATAAACAAATTATAGAGGGTTGAAAGCACGATAATGTGTGGGAAGAGTATGTAAACCTGCCGAGACGCTGAACAGGTCTACTGGTAGCGAGTAAATGCATGCATGATACCAAGGCAAATTCGTCGGGGTAATGAACATGCCTACTTGCAGCGAAGCAATGTCGGGTTTAAGAAGATCCTCAAGTCTATTTTCAATTTGATCAAAGTGTAAATATGTCTGATATCATAAATGGATGACTCTTGGACATGATAGAGGTACTAGAGTGGGTCAAATGACATCCCTACCAAGGCTATGGATACCTGCTGGCAGCAGTGGCCCTGTCAACAGTATTGAAGTCAATTGCATAAACAATCGCTACACTCGTAATCTAAGTTAGATACCAAATGACATATTTTTAGACAGAAATACATCTGATGCTAAACTATGTTATTTTCTGAGTTATGATAAGTATGCTTGACCTATTGTTAACTATTTTTAAAAAATTCATTTCATCCGATTCACCCTAACATGAATTTTTTGGTGATGCAGAGATAACTGCTTCCCCCGGTATGTTGCCATTGTTGGAAGCCACACATGATTTTCGATACTTATCACAATAAAAAAAGACTATACCTTTCTATAGCTGCCATCACCTTCTATTTGTAAATGTTTATATTTCTGAGTTTCGAGGCAATGATTGGGTTAATTTTACCTTATTAAGTTTTTTTTGTTTGCATTTTCGTTTGTTTTATTTTTAATTCATGACTCTAAGCATGAATTTAAACATAAACCTTGGCTTGGTTTCATAATATTTTACCTTAGAAATATCATTTTAGAAGGCACCCATGCATGGTTTAAACTCAAGACTTATGAACTTATTGATTAATACACTATCGAAATCTTTATTGATTATGGGTCCCGTGACTTCATTGGTTCTATAGTTTATTGTTGATTTAATTCATGAATTGTATGAATGCAAAAAAACGTTGGTTAACAAATGATATAATTTCATGAGTGAATTTGTCATATCCATAGGTACAAACATGTTGTACCTACATTTTCAATTCACCTTAGTGGCCTGAAATATTAATGAGATCATTCATTATGCGTATGGGGTTTTGTACCGTGGAGGGTTCAACACTCATTGTGAGAAATGGTTTGTAGTTTTTCGAGCTCTTTGTTTTCGTTTTCCCTAACCATTCTGTTTGAGTTATGACAGTGCCCAAACCTTTCATTTTTTGTGACATCACAGTTCGCTTAGATCTCTCTCTGTTGCTCGTTCGTTGGAAACCTAAACCTATCCCCTGTGATATCTGTTTTATCCTTGTCACGATGGTAATGGAACCCATGGTTCGTATCGAGCCGAACATATGCCAAGCTCTTCTATCCCATGATGACACTATTGATGACTTGAAGGCTCATGGATGGGATGTGTTCCTCAAGAATTTAGAAGTCTATAATCTCCAGGTTGCAAAATCTTTTGCACAAACTTTTGAAAGCTTGAGGGCCAAGGTGGGGGATGTTTAGTTGGAAATCACAGAGGATTTCATAGGCAGGGCGACAAGAATTCCATCCAAAGGAGAAAAATGATTTAAGAATGCGAAGATGGAGGAGGTCCCATGGATTTTATTCATGGTTTCCTGAAAATACACTTGTTGTACAAAATGTATTCCCATTGCTTTGCTAAAACTTAGATGACACAGTCTCCTTTTAGTTCTGAAAATGTTTGTCACTTGTGAAGGCCGGTATGGGATGGTTTTTCTACACCACATCCGTTTTCTTATGAATTTCATAGGGTTTGTGTTGGATATGCCTTTTTACATGTTGATGAGTCTTTACAAAATTTCGTAGAAATTTAAGCGATAGGGTATCAATTCGAGTTTGTTTCACCACAAACTTGTTAAAATCTTGTTGGTTTATGACCTGTCAAAAATAGGTGACAATTGGGAGACTTTCCTGAGAAGAAATGGATTCACCCAGGTCGATGCTACAATCAACCCTCTTTTAATTGTAAACCCTAATTTGGACAGACTAGTGACTGAAGTACAGGTCATTAATTCAATTGATGACTTAGAATTTATTGAACCAGTTTCTGTTGTTGATGAAACCCATGTGGATAAAGAATTACCATGTAGGTTTTCACCTAAAGGATCTTTGGAACAAATAATTATTGAATTTAAAGAAAAGGATCATCATGTGCCTATGAACGACTCTAATTTAAAAGATAATGATAAATATGTTGTGAAGAATTTCTGTAAGGGAAAGAAACCACATAGCACGGATTTAAATTTCAGGAATAAGAATGTTGGTCGTTTGATTTCTAGAAAAATAAGAAATCAAAAGAGTAATCATCTGAGCTCGATCGATCCGCTCGAGATTGATGATCGGTGTTCAGATCCAGAGATAGATGATTTATTAGCTCTTGAAGACCCAAAAAATCGGTGCCCCAGGAAAGAGGTTGTTACCCAGGTTGAGAAGTATGACTTCATGTATAATTTACCCCCTTGTCTCAAGGGAAAGGAAGGTTTTTCACGTATTGGTCACGACTTGGAAAAAACCACATTGACACATGAAGCACCCGTTGTCGATTGTTTTCCATGTCAGTCTTCCATTTCCCCAGTGCACTGTGATAACTGCCTCGACTGGATAGAGCGCTATTATAGAGATATTTCGCTCTTACAGGTTCAAGTGAAACGTTTGGATACTCAAAATTCCTTATTGGAAAAATATAATTTTGACTTAAAGGAATACACATAGAGGGAAAGAAAAAGATCCAAGAAGTCTGAGAATATCATAATAAAAAACAAAACTAGTTTCAAAGCCATTATAAATTCCAAACTATCAGATCCTGATTTTACTAATTTCTAATGGTAAAACAATTTTTGTTTTGATTTTATTCTATTTTTTTATAGAAAATCGAAATAGAGAGATTTAATTTTATTTAATTTGGTATTAATAAGACTAGCTACATAATCTATGATTTTGTAGCCAGTCTCTTTTGAATAATAAATAGTGTCATTATCTGAATATCAAATCGGTTTTGTTATCTACAGGAAATGGATGATTATGATGTTGATTGCATGGAGAAAACACCTTGAATTATACGCTCAATTATTCAAATAGTTTATGCCTCTTTCTGTTTATAAAACTTTGGTTTATTTTTGACAAATCAACGCATGCATGAGTGGTTTTTAGTTTCATTATTTTTATAATATTATCTGATTTTTGTGGATTCAACTCTATCTTGTATGATTAGAGCATTTGAATCCTGAACTAGGTTAAATACTGTTCACTCTTAGTAGTAAAGGATCTTTGGTTTGGACACATTATGGACATATGACTATCAAGACTAATATGGAGAAGATGTTCACTCCTTGGCTTTAGACTAGTGTGTCTCTTACCCATTATGTTTTGACTTTATCTTATGGAATGTTAATACGTTTATACAACTTTAGTCTTATCATAGTATGATATTTCATATTTTTCAGCACTTTAATTCTGTCTGGAATTTTTTTGTTCATATATTACAATCTATGATCAGTATTTCATTTAAATATCATTGATTTATGCTTGATGTTAAATGATGTATCACATGAATGTTTTATATTAAATTTCTTTTATTATAAGTGTCCATAATTACAAGATTACCAGATTTATATGTTTATTACTCTGCTCTTATATTCCTGCTCCAAAAACACCTTTGAGTTTGTTCTGGGAGTGTTATGCACCAACCTGTTATAGGTTTTCCTCACAGGTAGGACAACTGGGAGTTTGAATTGCATAGAGACATAAACTCATTAGTTGATTAACCGCAGGTTGGTTTACTCGTATTCTATTTCTTTTGTTAGTTTATTTATCAATGAGATAACAATAATTTAAATTGTCTTTGATTGCTACTCTGTTCTTATTTCAAATTGTGTTTTATTAGTATTCTTTAGTTCTTTATATTTTAAATATAAAACAAAAAATATAAAATGTATGTGCTTTGTTTATCTACTTCATAAACAATTTCAAAAAACATCGATTTCGCAAGACATCCAAGAAAACTTGCAAATTGTATATACATTGTTCAAAACCATATGTACATATCAATACTTCTATTTTTTGACGTTCATAAATTATTAAATTCATATATTTATTATTGTAGCTTCATAGATTATTTTCATTTCTTTTATTTTTAGGACTTTAGTTGGTCAACAGAGCCATTAAACCCGTCAAGTCATTTCATTCCAAACGGATTGGGTTATTTAGACAACCCTGGTCCGTATTTGACCTTCCAGTTGACGGTGTGTCACTTACACCCATCAACAAATGGAGCTAGAAGGAGTGCCCTAATTAAATTGATGGCACGAGGAGGTCACAAGAATGCTCCCCCACACACTCGCACTCCTATCGTAACATGTAGTCTCTCAGAAAATAACATTACACTTGAAACAACAACTAACTCAAATGATAACCTTGAGATTCCTGTTGAACCAGTGACACCAGTTCCTCAAGGGGCCGACATCCAAGAAATTGTTCGTCAGTCACTCATAAGAAGGCATATTGCCTTATCCTGTATCAGACAACCTGGTAGGCCACTTAATCAACCCCTTGATTTCTCGGATATCCGAGAACAACTTCAAGGCATTAGTCTACGCCAAAACCCTTTAGGTTGAAATACTACCAATCCTACTAAAACACTCATCCCTAGAATAGGAGGACTCGATATTCTACCATCTCCACCTGATTCTTCTCCATCCTCTTTAGGAGGAGAATCTTTAGACGAAGGCATATCTTCATCAGAACCATCTCAGCCTTCGACACCACCAACTCCCTTGGAAAACCAAAATAATCTTGCCAGCCCTTGGTTCAATCAATATGTCGTGGCTGTACCTGGACCCCAACACCCATTTCCTAAACATTCAGAGAAATGGCTGCCTAAATTCGATCTGGATTCAAAGAAATCCACTGAGGATCACATCAAAAAATTTATGTTGGCCATTAGACTCTGAAATGTTGAACACAAGGATGTAGTATGCAGATTATTTCCTTATACATTTGAGGGAAATTCTTCCACATGGTATTTCGCTCAACATCCCCAAACCATCGTCTCTTGGGACAAGTTCAAAAGTTGTTTCTTGGAAAAATTTGGAGATGATAAATCTATGATAGTCTTGGTTATGGAACTCTCCAACTTAAAAATGAATCCTAAGGAAAAAGTAAAGAACTTTAACCAAAGATTTCCTACATTAAAGAACAAAATACCTGTAGATTTGATGCCCACTAAAAGTTTAATTGTTGCATATTATGCCAAAGCCTTGCACAATAACATAGCCATATGGGTCAAAAGGTCTAAAAAGAACACTTTGTTAGAATCCTTTGAGGAGGAAAGTCAAATTGAGATAGATATACTGAGCTTAAAATATAATCTTAATAGTGAAGTTGAAACAACCTCATCCTCTAAAAGGAAAATATAAATTCTCACTAGGCCTCCTCAAACTAAGAATCAACAAGAAACTTCAGACTTAGAGAGATTGTAAAAAGATTTCCAAAAACTGTCCAATCAGGTCGTTGACTTGAAAATATCAGCCGATGAGGAATCCACAAGCAAAGGAATTTTTAAGCCCCCTTTTAGAAATCCTTTTCCTCCTAATCGGCCAAACCCGACCACAGAAGGTCTAAATTTCGAAAGTTTACAGTATGCTTTGCAAACCGTCTTAGAAGCACATGATAATTCCACTTCCGTTCCTCCTGAAAATTCTGACGATGTAGTTGAGGAAGAGGTAAAAGAAGAGGAGGATTCATCTCCTCCCATTTTTGGTCACTTATCGAATAGTATATTCCAAGTGAATTTCGAAACTGTCCACCCCTACAACACAAGAAGCAAAATGAAAAACAAACCCCCTTCTGAAGTAAGTAAAAATGTGTTTCTGAAACAGTCAAAGAAAACTAAAATTAAACAAAGCTTAACAGCCCCAATTTTAGAATATGATTTAATTGAAGATATGAAAAAATTGAGGGCTAATATTTCTATTTTTGAACTGCTGAAATTGCCCTTATTTTGCATAAAATGCTTCAAAGCATAGCTGAAAATAGTAAAAAGAATGATTCTAGCAGCAAAAAATCAGCATAAATTGATTCAAACATAGTTAAGAATGTCCGAACTAAAAAGACATCTAAACCTCTGGACAAAAGGGACTTAGCAGAAACAATTGTAGAAAATGTAGATAGAACTGTTTTAGGGACATCAACAAAAAATCAATAGAATTCTGTTGTTAATACTCAAAAAATGTCCCGCCTTTTTTGTTAACATTTGAAAATTTTAATAGGAATGTACAAAATTGTATGGTTGATTCCGGTGCATCATCTAACGTTATGCCTCTATCTGTATGCCAAAAAATTAATGGAGAAGTTAAACCTTCTGATCTCAAAATCATTCAGCTAGATTGAACAAATGTTAAAGTAATTGGTGAGCTTAAGAATGTGCTGATTAGACTATCATCCAATCCTAAAGTTCATCAGATAATATATATTATCGTTGTTGATATCCCTAAATTTTATGGTTTTTTTTTAAGCAGGGATTGGTTATAACAGTTGCATGGTTACTTTGCCACAGATTGTTCTCACTTGTGGCTACCTAAAAATGGACAGCCCAACAAAATCAGGATAAACAAAGAACACTATCTTAAGCATACTGTAACGGATCTGAATGATATAAATGAGACTTTCGTTACATCTAAAAATTCATTTGAGAAACAGGGAATGAATACCTTCTTTGGTAATTTCATGACCAAAACCTCTTCTATCACTGATCTGAGGCAGCAATTTGAAGTTACAACTTATACTCAGACATCAACTTTGTCAAGTATGCCAAGTACTTCCAATGGCGCATAGATTTGGTCCTTATACTTTGACGAATCCAAATCCAAAGAAGGGGTAGGTGCTGGTTGTGTACTCATCAATCCTACAGGTAATAATACTTTTATTGCTTGCCGTTTAGATTGCGAATGTACTAATAACATGGCCAAGTATGAAGCACTTCTACAAGGACTTGGAAATCATTGGATATGGATGTGTGAAATTTTATAGTATTTAGTGATTCAGAAATTGTGCTTAAGCATGTAAGAAACACCATACATTTCTTATCACCACATCTGAAAATCTACCAAACAGAGGTATGGAGTTTAATGCATAAATTTTTAGTGTTTAACATAAATTCCATTCCTAGATTGAGTAATTCAGAAGATGATTTATTGGCCAATGTTGCTTCTAAACTATTACCCGCTGAAGGTATTTCCCCTAATGCGTTTTCAATTGTTTTGTTGTTCAAGTCGTCGATCCCGGATAACATTACAAATTGGAGAGTATTCGATGATTACCATCAAATCATCAACTTCCTGCATATGGAAGAGACCTTCCAAGGTGCAGTCATTGATGAAGGCACTCATGATGAGAACCTCTTAAACTTCACGGTAATATCTGTGTTGATATTATGGTAGCTGCGGGAGGTATTTACCTCCACATGTAAACCTAACAGGGATAGAATACTCCGAGAAGAAAGAAGAAACCCTAATGAGTTGGCTAATAACCCTAGAAGACTTTTCGGCTTAAGAAGATAATTTATATTAGGTTATTAGCCTCCAAGAGAAGAATTCAACCATAAATAATATTATATATTGAACAGACAAATACCCAGAATGAGAAGTCGGCCCTGGAAGTTAGCCAGAATTAGTATAAATATAGGAGGCCAATTCTCATTTTGGCAGGCAGTCTCAGAATTGCAGTTCCTAGTCTTTTGCGCACTGTAGTGCTCAGTCTTGTGCGCAGGTTTGAGGAGAGCTGCCATTGCAGTTGCTGCAGCTAACAGATCACATTTGGCTTGGACTATCTCTTGGCTAGGGTTTGGACTATTTGATCAGCTCTTGTTGGTGCGATATTCTTGGGGAAAGGTGCTCTACCCTTTGTTTGGCTATCTAGCCTAGGGTTTTCTTCAAGAATGATTCTATGTCAAGGTTAAGGTGCTCGGAGGGTGGCTTCGGCCTATGGTTGGGTAACAAGGGTATTTTCAATGGTAAAAAGAGCACACATATTTCATATTCTAACAGGTTATGGGCCCACAGCTCCTTCATTTAGTCTAAATTCTTGAAGGAAACATAAACCGCTAGGATATTGAGCTCGCTGAGGAACTTCCGCTAGGGTTACTAGAAGAAGCAACTTCCAAGACACTGCCACTAGGGTTACTAGTAGGAGCAGTTGCAGAAACCCTAATCCTCTTGTTGAGGCACCTTAAGTGAATGGATTGACCTAATCTCTGAATATATCAGTGCGCTCTAGCCTAGCGCATCTCCTGATACTCTCAGCAAGCCAAGACGTGAAGTTTGAGTTTGTGGTCAAATCTAGGGTTTGACCAAGTCAAAGAAGCCATGACTTATTCTATGAAGTCAGAGAACAAGTTAGATGGAGCCTCTAATTTCAGACCATGGAAGACAAGGATTGACCTCATCCTTGCCAAGGATAAAGTGTTGGATATCGTGAAACCAGAGTTTGAAGAAGGGAAAGAGAAGGAACTGCAGAATGTTGAAACTATGGAGAGGTTCAAAGATGATGACATTAATGCTATGAGGATCATAGTAGAATCCATAAAAGACCACTTGATACCCTACATATCCCATCTTGACTCATCGAAGAAGATGTACGATGCCCTAACAAACCTCTTCTTAGTCAGAAACATTGGACAAGTAATGAGTCTGAAGAATGAGCTCCATGACATGAAGATGAATGATGATGACAACATAACATAATACTTTGTGAGAATTTCTCAGTTAAGAGATCAACTACAAGCTATTGAAGAGATCATCTAAGAGAAGGAGTTGGTAAACATAGTACTCAATGGTCTTCCCAATATGTGGGATGCATTCGCCACAAGCATGAACACAAGAAAGGAGTATCCGAAATTTGAAGAACTTTGGACTTGTTGTGCTCAAGAAGAATCAAGGATCAGTGAAAAAGAGAAACCCCAAAAGAAGTACGATGATCAAGCCTTCACAATAAGATTCAAGAACTTCAGGAACAAAAGGAAGTTTGGTTCAAGGAGGAAGCCAAATCAAGAGAAAGACATTTTAGAAGTACAATGCTTCAACTGGCGAAAGTATGGTCACTACAAGAATCATTGTCTTGAGCTAAATAAAAGGAAGGAGAAACACGAAGCATCAATTGCCGAAGAAAAGGAACCTACAAAGAAGACTAAGCAGGATGGAAGAGACTTCTTCTTCTAAAGGTAACAAA
>SNQJ01S0061863.1:24456-41852 GCA_010110895.2 Picea sitchensis | reverse complement strand
CGGTTATTTTCATTTTGCTTGATTTTGATTTGTTTTCTAAATAATTATGTCTGATTCACCATCTCATTTGTGGAAGGGAATCAAAATTTTCGTTCAGTAGAAGCGGTTGATAACTTCCCAAGTAGATGACCAGTAAGTGTTAAGACTCATATCAACAGAAGTGAATTTCCGTTCAAATCCGTGTTTCTGTTTTCTCCTTCAGATTACAAGTAGACGTGATTATCATTAATAAGCTTCTAACACTGTCCCTGTTTTAAGGAAAACAACTCAGTTGTACCTTCCCATCCTCAAGATGTTTTCCTAAAAACAATCTAAGTGTCCAAAGTATGATGAAGGTCATCAAAAAGGGAAAATGATTTTTTTAAAATGATCAAAATTTTTATGCTAAACTCTGAGATTTTTAGTATCACCCCGTCCTCTTGAATATTATTAAGTCTTGCAAATTATAAACAAATTATAGAGGGTTGAAAGAACTGTAATGTGTGGGAAGAGTATGTAAACCCGCTGGGATGCTGAACAGGTCTGCTGGCAGCGGGTAAATGCATGCATGATACCAAGGCAACTTCGCCGGGGTAATGAACATGCCTGCTTGTAGTGAAGCAATGTCGGGTTTAAGAAGATCCTCAAGTATATTTTCAATTTGATCAATGTGCAAAGATGTCTCATATCATAAATGGATGACTCTTGGACATGATAGAGGTACTAGAGTGGGTCAAATGACATCCCTATCGAGGCTATGGACGCCTGCTGGCAGCAATGGTCCTGCCAATAGTTTCAAAGTCAATTGCATAAACAATCGCTACACTTGTAATCTAAGTTAGATACCAGATGACATATTTTTAGACAAAAATACATATGATACTAAACTATGTTATTTTCTGAGTTATGATCTGTATGCTTGACCTATTGTTAACTATTTTTAAAAAATTCATTGCATCTAATTCACCCTAACATGAATTTTCTGGTGATCCAAAGATAACTGCTTCACCCAATATGTCGCCATTGTTGGCAGCCACACATGATTTTCGATACTTATCACAATAAAAAAAGACTATACCTTTATGTAGCTTCCATCGCCTTCTATTTGTAAATGTTTATATTTCTGAGTTTCGAGGCAATGATTGGGTTAAGTTTACCTTATTAAGTTTTTTTAGTTTGCATTTTCGTTTGTTTTATTTTTAATTCATGACTCTAAGAATGAATTTAAACATAAAACTTGGCTTGGATTCATAATCTTTTACCTTAGAAATATCGTTTTAGAAGGCACCCATGCATGGTTTAAACTCAATACTTATGAACTTATTGATTAATACACTATCAAAATATTTATTGATTATGGGTCCCGTGACTTCATTGGTTCTATAGTTTATTTTTGATTTAATTCATAAATTGTTTGAATGCACAAAAAAGTTGGTTAACAACTGATATAATTTCATGAGTGAATTTGTCATATCAACATTCATATCAATATGTATAGGCATGTTGTACCTACGTTTTCAATTCACCTTACTGGCCTGAAATATTAATGAAATCACTCATTACGTGTATGGGGCTTTGTATTGTGGAGGGTTCAACACTCATTGTGAGAAATAGTTTGTAGTTTTTTGAGCCCTCTGTTTTCATTTTCCCTAACCATTTTGTTCGAGTTATGACAGTTCACAAACCTTGAATTTTTTGTGCCATCAAAGTTCTCTTTGATCTCTCTCTACTACAAATTCGTTGGAAGCCTAAACCTATCCCGTGTGATATTTGTTGTATCCTTGTCACAGCGGTAATGGAACCCCTGGTTCGTATCGAGAAGAACAGATGCCAAGCTCTGCTATGCCATGATGACGCTATTGATGACCTGAAGGCTCATGGATGGGATGTGTTCCTCAAGAAGTTTGAAGGCTATAATCTCCAGGTTGCAAAATCTTTTGCACAAACTTTTGACGGTTTTAGGGCCAAGGTGGGGGATGTTTAGTTGGAAATCATAGAGGATTTCATAAGCAGGGTGACATGACTTCCATTGAAAGGCGAAAAATGGTTTAAGAATGAAAATATGGAGGAAATACCATGGATTTTATTCATGGTTTCTTGCAAATCCACTTGTTGTACAAAAGGTATCCCCATTTCTTTGCTAAAACCTTGATGGCACAGTCTCCTTTTAATTTTGAAATAGTTTGTCACTTGTGAAGGCCGGTATGGGATGGTTTTTCTGTACCACATCCGTTTTCTTATGAATTTCATAGTGTTCGAGTTGGATATTCCTTTTTACCTGTTGATGAGTCTTTACAAAATGTCTAAACACTTTAAGCGATAGGGTATCAATTCGAGTTTGTTTCACAACAGACTCGTTAAAATCTTGTTGGTTTATCACTTGTTGAAAATATGTGACAATTGGGAGACCTTTCTGAGGAGAAATGGCTTCACCCAGGTTGACGCTACATTCAACCCTCTTTTAATTGTAAACCATAATTTGGACGGACCAGTGACTGAAATTGAGGTCGTTAATTCAATTGATGGCTCAGAATTTATTGAACTAGTTTCTGTTGTTGACGAAACCCCTGTGGATAAAGAATTACCATGTAGGTTTTCACCTAGAAGATATTTGTAATAGGTAATTATTGAATTAAAATAAAAGGATCATCATGTGCCTATGAACAACTCTAATTTAAATGATAATGATAAATCTATTGTGAAGAATTTCCATAAGGGAAAGAAACCACAGTGAATGGATTTAAATTTTAGGAATAAGAATGTCGGTCGTTTGATTTCTAGAAAACTAAGAAATCAAAAGAGTAAACATCTGAGCTCGATCGATCCAATCGAGATTGATGATTGATGTTCATATCGGGAGATAGACGATTTCTTGGCTCGTGAAGACCCAAAAAATCTGTGCCCCAGGAAAGAGGTTGTTACCCATGTTGAGAAGTATGAATTATTGTGTAATTTAACCCCTTGTCTCAAGGGAAAAGAAGGTTTTTAAGGTATTGGTCACAACCTGGAACAAACCACAGTGACACATGAAGCACCCGTTGTTGACTATTTTCCATGTCAGTTTTCCATTTTCCCAGTGCATTGTGATAGCTGCCTCGACTGGATAGAGCATTATTATAGAGATATTCCGCTCTTACAGGCTCAAGTGAAACATTTGGATACTCAAAATGCCCTATTGGAACAAGATAATTTTGACTTAAATGCACACACAGAGAGGTAAAGAAAAAGATCCAAGAAGTCCGAGAGTATCATAATAAAAAACACAACCAATTTCAAAGCCATTATAAATTCCAAACTATTAGATCCTGCTTTTACTAATTTCTAATGGTAAAATGATTTTTGTTTTGATTTTATTCTATTTTGTTAAAGAAAATCGAAATAGAGAGATTTAATTTGATTTCATTTTCTATTAATAAGACTAGCTAAAAAATCTATGATTTTGTAGCCAGTCTCTTTTGAATAATAATTAGTGTCATTATCTGAATATCAAATCGGTTTTGTTATCTACATGAAATGGACGATTATGATGTTGATTGCATGGAGCAAACACTTTGAATTATATGCTCGATTATTGAAATAGTTTCTACCTCTTTCTGTTTATAAAACTTTGGTTTATTTTTGACAAACCAACTCATGCATGAGTGGTTTTTAGTTTCACTATTTTTGTAATATTATCTGATTTTTGTGGATTCAATTCTATCTTGTATGAAAATATCATTTGAATCATGAACTAGTTTAAATACTGTTCACTCTTAGTAGTGAAGGATCTTTGATTTGGACACATTATGGACATATGAATATCAAGACTGATATGGAGAAGATGTTCACTCCTTGGCTTTAGACCAGCATGGCTCTTACACGTTATGTTTTTCCTTTATCTTATGGAATGTTAATATGTTTATACAACTTTAGTCTTATCATCGTATGATATTTCATATTTTTCAGCACTTTAATTCTGTCTGTAATTTATTGTTCATATATTACAATCTGTGATCAGTATTTCATTAGAATATCAATTATTTATGCCTGATGTTAAATGATGTATCGCATGAATGTTTTGTATTAAATTTGTTTTATTATAAGTGTTCATCATTACAAGATCACCAAATCTGTATGTTTATTACTTTGCTCTTATATTCTTGCTCCAAAAACACCTTTGATTTTGTTGTGGGAGTGTTATGCACCAGCCTGTTATAGGTTTTCCTCACAGACAGGACAACTAGGAGTTTGAATTGCACAGAGACATAAACTCGTTAGTTGATTAATCGCAGGTTAGTTTACTCGTATTCTATTTCTTTTATTAGTTTATTTATCAATGAAATAAGAATAATTTAAATTGGCTTTGACTGTTATTCTGTTCTTATTTCAAATTGTGTTTTATTAGTATTCTTTAGTTATTTAGATTTTAAATATAAAATATAAAATATAAAATGTATGTGCTTTCTTTATCTACTTCATAAACAATTTCAAAAAACATCGATTTCGTAAGAGATCCAACAAAACTTGCAAATTGTATATACATTGTTCAAAACCATATGTACATATCAATACTTCTATTTTTTGACGTTCATAAATTATTAAATTCATATCTTTAGTATTGTAGCTTCATAGATTATTTTCATTTCTTTTATTTTTAGGACTTTAGTTTGCCAATAGAGCCATTAAACCTGTCAGGTCATTTCATTCCAAACGGATTGGGTTATTTAGACAACCCCGGTCCGGATTTGACCTTCCATTTGATGGTGTGTCACTTACGCTCGTCAACAGTACCACAGAGGTTATAGAAGAGATATGAGAGATAGAAACCGAAGGGATTACACCCCCTTACACACTCAGTCAGATACAAAGCCGTAGATAGAGGATCGAGAGCATATCAGTTTAGACACAGAGGTAGAGATAGAGAGGACTATGGGTGTCAGGCGTGAGACACGGTAGGGAAAATGCCCCAAGATACATTTTGATAGTACATAGGCCATGTTGAATGACCTAGCTAGGGGATAGAGATACCTGTTGAAATCCATACAACAGATTAACCTTAGTGCACAGATTCTACAACATAGCATGAGAACTATAGGGGCCAATGTTGCAGGAGGGTCGAGTGGTTCATGAGGACACCAGGGAGGTGGGGCTAGTGGATTCAATGGATCTAAGGGAGGGGCTAGTACAAACCCTTCACCATCTCGAGATTACACATCATTTGGGAGGATTATTTGACCTTTATATCCATAGTTCCAGATAGGATAGACATTGGGACAACCTTTGGGACAACCAGGGTAGACAGAAGGACATATGGGTCAGGGAGAGGTGGTGCCATAGGGTCCATTCGGGGAGTACAGGAGAGACTACTTGGCACTAGGACTGAAATTTCATGATGACATGAGTTTGATGGACTAATGTTCGATCATATATCGAAACAGACCCTGAGAGGCACAAAGAGGCAACAAGAAAAATTACAACATGGATTTCATCAAGAAAGTGGGAAAGCTGAACATTCCTACTTTCGACGAATCATACGTTGCTCAACTTAGGCATGGGTTCAGAAGCTTGACACATACTTCAAGATTAACCCAATGAATAAGCTATTAGCTTTGCCACATTGCACTTGAGGGGGAGGCCTAGGAGTGGTGGTACCATGAAATGGTGACGTTGGGTCACAACCACAATACTTCATATTTGGATTTCACTGAGAAGTTGACGGAGATATTTGATAAGATATATCCAGAGCTCCACTTCAGGGAACTTACATAGTTGAGGTAGACCGGATCAGTTGAGGCCTTCATCTCTGAGTTCCAATGGAAGGCAATGGCCATATGTGATATATCCGAGCATAGATTGGTGATGTTTTCCACCGAGGCTTTGACAGAGCCATTAAGGGACTGGGTTAAGGCTTTCAAGCCTCACACCTTATAGGAGGCCATTGTGCGCATGAAATACATGGGGGAGTCAATGATGAAACCCAAAACCTTTACCAAACCCTGTGTACCATAGAGAGGCAAGGATCAGAAGAATCCTCAAATGGAATGGAAGGGTAAGCCCAAGTTGGATGATGACACGAGACGGGAGTTGATGAGGAAGAATCTTTGCTTCTCTTGTAGAGACCCTTGGGTCCCATGGAATAGATGCATGGGAAAGGGACATATCCACTACACTGAAGTGGAATCAAGAAGTGAGGTGAAGGATGAGTATATCGGGGCACGGGAAGACATTGATTCATAGGATGAGACCACACATGATCCAGAGGAACAACCAAATAAACCTCATATACCAGAAGGGGCACAACCCAAGGAGGAGACAAAACCTCTTAGAGAGGTGAAAGGGGGAACCATAGCCACCCTTTCATGAGTACCTAGGTACAACACTTTCAATATCAAGGGCCTTGTACAGGGGCAACGCATGAGTCCTTTAGTCGATGGTGGGGCCACCCACAATTTCGTAGATGCGTCATTAGTAGCCAGGAGGGGGTTATGCACTAAAGAGTTTGAGGGATTCCATGTAGCAGTGGTAGATGGATACATGATGAAATGATGACATGTTTGGACATGATCCCAGACCTAAAGGTCTAACTAGGAAACTACACCATGACATACACTTTCTATGTAGTTGACCTTTCAGATACAAATGTAGTATTGGGGGTACAATGGTTATATTCATTAGGGGAGATTGGGTTGAACTAACAGATGTTGACCATGAGATTCAAAGATGCCAATGGATCGAGAGTGGTACTGAGAGGCATGTCTACATGAGCACCACAAGTAGTATCATAAAAATGGATGGAGAGGATCTTCTGTCACGGTGATGTAGCCTATGCAGTAGAGTGTTTGATCACCACACGGAAGGATTCAAAGGGAAGAAAGCAATACCATCCACAAATCATAGAGCTTCTAAGCCAGTATGAGCCATTGTTTGGGCCAATACCACTAGGGAGAACACCATATAAAGGATTTGAGCACACGATCGAGTTGGAGGCAGGGGCTACACTAGTGATCACCACGCCTTATAGGCATCCTAAGAGGTTCAAGGAAGAGATTGAGAAATAAATAAAAGAATCTCTTGTGATGGGGCACATCATGCCAAAAATGAGTCCTTTTGCCTCTTCAGTCGTTCTGGTACTAAATAAGGATGGCACATTGCAGATGTGCATTGATTACAGAGCTCTCAACAAGAAAACGATCAAGAATAGGTACCCCATTCCATGCATAGATGAGTTGATGGATGAGTTGCATGGGGTAGTTTTCTTCACCAAGATCGATTTGCGATCTGAGTATCATCATATCAACATCAGGGAGTAGGATATAGAGAAGACCACATTCATATGTCATTTTAGACATTTTGATTTCTTGGTCAAGCTATTTGGGTTGACCAATGAACCGACCACTTTCCAGTCTTACATGAACCACATATTCAGAGGGTAGTTGAGGGAATACCTTTTGGTGTCCTTCGATGATATATTGATCTACAATAATACATGGGATGAGCATTTGGCACATTTGGAGGAGGTATTGAACATTATGCAACATAGTCATTATATGCTAGGGAATCCAAATGTGAGTTTGACATGAGAGAACTACTGTACTTGGGGAAGATCATCAGTGAGAAGGGAGTACAGGTTTATCAGGAGAAGATCAGGGCCATTTTGGATTGGCCAACACCCAAGAATCTCACAGAGTTGAAGGGATTCTTTGGGTTATGAAGTTTCTACAGGCGATTCGTCAAGTGATTTTCACAGTTGGGAGCAACACTCACAGACTTGACCAAGAAGGGTGATTTTCATTGGATGTAGGAGTCACAACAAACACTTGATAAAATGAAGGAGGTTATGAGCACATGCCCTATTCTATCCCTTCAAGACTTCTCACAGTTGTTTGTCTTAGAGTGTGACACATCAAGGGTGGGGATTGGAGTAGTTTTGATGCAGGGAGGCCATCCCATTATGTTCAAGAGAAGGAATGTCAATGAGTCGGAATGAGTTTACTCTATTTACAACAAGGAAATGATAGCAATCATGCATGCCTTAACCAAATTCAAGCAATAACTAGTGGGTAGCATATTTGTAGTGAAGACTAATCACAACAGTCTCAAGTATTTTGTGGTTCAGAAAGACCTCAGTGAGAGACAACATAAATGGGTCTCGAAGATCCAAGCCTTTGAATTTGACATTAAGTATGTCAAGGGGAAGAGGAAAATCATAGAAGATGCCTTTTCCAGGAGGCCACCAGGGTGTTCGATGATGGACATTTTCACATATTGGAAAGCACATTTGTTGGTGGAATACTCCAAAGACAAATTTTATTGTGAGGTGATGGATGGATAGGTGGTGGATGATAGGTATTGGGTTCTAGATGACGTCATTTTCTAGAAGGACTAGATCTATTTGGTTCTATAATCTACCAAAGGGAAAATTATGAAGATATGTCATGATTCACTACAACAAGACATTAGGGGTACTTCAAAACATATAGGCATATCAGGGAGAGATTCTCATGGAAGGGTCTCAAGGATGATGTACTAAAACACATCCGGGAGTGCATGACTTGTCAGTAGAACAAGTCCGAGAAGACACACCCCATGGGGTTACTTCAGCCTCTACCCATTCCAGAGAAGAAATGGGAGAGCATTTCTATGGACTTCATTACAGGCCTTCCTCGAGTGCAGGGAAGGGAATGTATTTTTTTGGTGGTTGAAAGGTTGACCAAATTTTCACATTTCTTTGCATACCCATGGACTACAAAGATATACTAGTAGCATAGTTGTTTTTCAGAGAGGTATCCTGGTTGCATGGTTTACCTAGGAAGATAATTAATGATAGATATGGGCACTTCATCAATGCATTTTAGTAGGATATTTTTCGATTGGCATGCACAAAGCTAGATACGAGTACCATATACCACCCACAAACAGATGGAAAGACATAGATCATCAACAAATGAGTGGAGGGGTATCTGAGAAACTATGTGGGAGGGAAGCAACTCACATGGGTGAGATGGTTACACATGGGTGAGTATTTCTACAACATAAATTACCATATTTCAATCAGGATGTCACAATTCAGGGCATTGTATGGATACGATGCACCCTCTTTTTTGGAGACCGTGTTTGGGGAAAACAGGGTCCCGGGGGCCAAAGACCGGGTGGAGGAGAGTCATAGGATTTTGTAGGCAGTGAGGGAGAAATTGCAGACAACTCAGAACCAATAAAATATCTATGCAGATAGAAAGAGATTCGAGCACAGTTTTGAGGTAGGGGATTTGGTTTTTCTGCGATTACAACGATACAGACAGTCCTCCTTGAAGAGGAGCAGAGCAGAGAAGCTGAAGCTGAAGTTTAATGGGCCATATAGAGTCATCAGGAGGATAGGCAAGGTGGCATATGATCTAGAGATACCAGAGGATAGAAATATTCATAATGTCTTTCACGTCTCTTGCCTTAAAAAGGTCGTGGGACAATAGATCAACATTTCAGAGGAGTTTCCACCCTTGGATGAGGAGGTCCAAGTGCTAGAGGAGGTGCTTGAGAAACGAGATCATAGGTTGAGGAGCAGAGTCATCAGGGAGTGCTTGGTTAGATGGAGGGGTCTTCCAGTGGAGGATGCCACATGGGAGGGAGAGCATATTTTGCAGCACCCAAGATTGATGTTGCTTGAGGACAAGCAATCTTGGGAAGGGAGGACTGTGATGTCCCATTCCCAAGAGTAGGCCAGCAGGGAGTGACTTAGTAGTATATGTGTTCCCGTAGACTATAGTTAGGCACAAACAAGGAGCAAAGGGATAGATAAGGGTGATTTGGTGGCTAAACGATGAATTAATCCAAAAAGCATAGGAAAAGTCACTTAAGCCTAAGTCAACGAAGAATTAGAATGAAAAGGTGCTAAATGGGGAATTAATTAATTAATTACTCACCCTAGGAGGAAAAGAGCCTAGCTTAAGTGAAGTCAATGGTGAATTAGATCAGGAAGAGTATAAAGGGAGGAATTTGACCTAATTTCTCATTATGTTATGATTTGATGTTGATATATTTGTAGACAAGGAGGAAATCGACCCCCTTTTTGTTTTGTGGATTTCTAGAGAAAACCACCACCATTGATCAGTTTCGGTGTTGAGATACACACCCTATCATATCATAGATACCATATAGGTATTTCACCGTGAATTACAGTGTCCAGTTCAGTGATTGCGTAGCTCAACTAGTGAGGGCACAAGTGATTGAGAGAGGGTTTGTGCGACCGCTTGAGATAGTTTAGATTTAGCCGATCCCTTCTGACCCATTATAGAGTTATCCAGGGTGCACCTATTGATCCACTTGTTGTCAGTTTCTGACAGTGGAATATTTCGAAAAGAGGAAAACAATCATTTAGGGAACATATCTCAAGAAAGCACATTTGGGGTTCCAAAGGACATTCCGAGGAATATATGAGGAATCCCTCCCGACCCATTATAGAGGAGACTAGGATGATCATTTTGAGATATACATTGTCAGATTCTATTGGTGGAATCACTAGGGCTCACTCATTGAGCCTAGGAGGTGAGAAAACCCCCAAGGGGTGACATCCAGAGCTTCATAGACATGATCTTCTGTCCGACAGTCATCAGGATCAGTCTAGAGGCCAGGGCACATATTTTGAGATATTTTTGAGCTCATTCTGATGGGTATCACCATTAGGGAATTGTTTTTGGATTCTACAACAGTTACCGTGAGCTATCAGAATTCTTTTTGTTGATATATCCGTGCATGCACAAACCAACACCCATTCTTCTGATCACAGGTATTTCTTACCAGTTGATTTGTATTCTAGTCACGATCCATGAGATCTAACTGATGATTATTATATCCACTTCCATTTATTATTGTATTTCCTTCTTTTTCCGCATTATATACATATATACATACATATACATATATATATATATATATATATATCAGTGAGTTGTGTTGTACTTATTTCACATGCATTGTCTTATACTACTAAAGACATAATAAACTGGGACACACATGCAAAAATCACCAAGCATGTTCACACAATAACTCAAACTCATTCATAAACCCCTAGAGTATAAGATTCAGTTGCCAAAACCGTAGTTCAATAGTAGATATCCATATAATATGGATCAATGATATTTCATATGCATCCACATACATGAAGGGGGACTTAGGAAAAACACTATAAATAAAGATGCACTCTACTCGGTTTGTGGCGCGGATGAAAATAGAAGAAAAAGTACTTGTAATTTTTCAACAAAACTATCATATGAATTTTTGTAGAGAAAGGTCTAATTCTGTAAGAACATTTTTAAATTGAATTCAGGGTGGTAGGGTGGTTCTAGGGTGATTTGAATCTCACAGAGGATTGGTGTCCTCATTATCTGTGATAGGTTGATGCCTAAGAGGATTGGTTTCCTAATTGTTTTTGATAGTTTGGTTTCTGATAGGATTGGTGTCCTCATTGTTTGTGATAGTTTGGTTCCTGAGAGGATTGGTATCCTCATTTTCATCAAGTTGGTGCCCGAGAGGATTGGTTTCCTCATTATCTGTGACTTTTTTTTACATGAGAGGATTGGTGTCTTGATTTGCGATAGGTAGGTGGTTGTTAAGATAAAAAATTGTAAATTGTAAGTTGGTTCTTGCAGAAGAACATAAAGAAATATGTTATGTGGTTTTCTCCCACATTGGGTTTCCACGTAAAATTTCTGTTGTAATGTGTTTTCTGTCTTTTTTTTTTGAGTTTTGCATGTACTGTTGATTAAGAAAGCATGCATAAACCACTTAAATCTTTTGCAAAGGAAAGAAAAATTATAAATATGATACAATATTGATTCACCCCACCCTCTCAATATTTATTTAAGTTATAACAATTGGTATCATAGCGCATGTGCCTTCAATAACAACCTAACAACTGGAAGGAAGATCACACATAGAGTATGTCAAGTTAAGATTCTTTTCTTCTTCAACTAGAACACCTCTGTTTAGTGGAACAAATTTTTCATTTTGGAAAATCAGAATGAAAACCTACTTGATGTCTCTTGATATGGAAATTTGGTAGATTGTAGTAGATGGTTATAAAATTCCAACTACTCTTCCTACTGATGAAGATGGTAAGAAAAATTACTACATTAATGAAACAACTATGAATTTCATCAAAGGAGGACCTACAGAAACATAATTTGTGAAATAAATGAAGTTGGAATCTACAAAGGAAATATGGGACAAACTGGTAAACAATTATGAAAGAGACGAGAAAGTAAAGATGGAAAAACTTCAAGCCTACATAATTCAATTTGAAAGCCTAAGATTGATTGAATATGAAAATGTCACAGGTTTATTTCTCAAAGTAGATGAGACCATAATCACTATGAAAGGGCTAGGTGAGAAGATTGAAGAAGTTATAATAGTTCATAACGTACTAATATCTCTTCCCTCAAGACTTGATGCAATTTTTTTTGTTATAAAAGTAATGCATGAACTAGATAAAGTCACTATGGAAAGGTTGCGTGGAATTCTAAATTCTTATGAGATGAGAACTAGGAAAGAACAACCATATCTAAAGGATGCAGTATTCAAGGCATCAGTCAAGTCGTCAACATCTCAAGATCATGATTAATCATAACATTTTTTTGATGAAGAAGAAGCTAAGTTTGTAAGGAAACTGAAGAGGGGCTCCAGAAATGTATGTTACCATTCAAATTCTTTCATTGTGGTAAATTTGGTCACTTTGCATCTAAATGTCCTTTCAAACAAAACAACACCAATGAAAGAAAAAGAAAGGATAAAGCTAGGGAGAAAAAGTCTTATAAAAGGAACATTTTTTATTCAAAAAAGGATAACAACAACTCTTAAGACACTGAAGGAGAAGAAAGTGAGCCAGATACAACTTTAGATGAAAAAATTCTCATGGCTCTAGAAAAAAAAAAATATGATCAAGAAAAAGAAGACACATAAGAGTGTGAAGTTGTAGTAAACATGGAGGGAGAACTTATTAGTTCTCTGGAAGAAATCTCCTGACTCAAGAAAAAGAATAGACTTAGAAAATAACAGTTATAGTTTTATAAATAAAAAGACAGAGATCAATGAAGATATAGTCATCTTAAAAATTCAACAAGAAGAAGACAAAAGAAGGGAAGAAATATTTATGAATAAAATAAAATAAAAAGAGAACATCTGTGACAAACTAGAAGTAGAAATAGTTTCCTTGAGAAAGGATCTAGAGAAATCCAAGTCTCAAATAAAATTCATAAAAGGATTTGAAACTCTAGACAACATTTTCAGCAACCAGAGATCACCAGATGACAAGATAGGGCTAGGATACAAGGAAAGTCTGAAAATTGTCAAAGGGGAATCAAGCACTAGCATGTCAACTAGTGAGGAGCCTACAAGTCATAAAAATTCTCTCAAGGGAAACAACAATCAGCCCAACAAATCAAAATACGATAAGAAGAAGTAGTTAGAATTGGATCAACCCAACTATACAAACAAATATGAATCAAGGAAGTAGCATGTGCATGAATCTTATCAAGTTGTCAGTTAAAGAACGATACCTACAAGTAAGTTTTTCAGTCCAAGGCATTGAAATTTTTTATATGGATATTTTTTATCTTGTGGCAACTTTGGACATAAGGTTGTGAGTTGTAGGACTTTTAACAAAAATATAGGAATGAGACTCAATAAACCTGGAATGACTATGTATCAAAATTCCTTCTCTCCTCTATTACATGACCTTGAATGCCACATATGCAATCATTTTGGACACAAGTCATGTGAATGCATAAGAAAGATGTTTCCTATCTATAAGCAATATAGACAAGAATATTTATGAAGGTTTGGAGGAAGAAAAATAAAAACAAAGAAAATTGTGGATTGGCTCTATATGCCAAAAATCAAGAAAATCAATGGTATATTGATAGTGGTTTCTCCAAGAACATGACAAGAGACAAGAATAAGTTTGAATTCCTAACTAAAGAAAGAGGCGGTAATGTTACTTTTGGAAACAATGCTCCAACTAGAATTAGAGGAAAATGAACTGTTGTACTAGATGAAGATAAGAAGGGAAATACCAAAGAACAAAATGTGTTATATGTAGATCAAGACACAATGTAAGTCAAATGTGTGAGAAAGGACACAATTTTCTCTTTCATTCAAAAGGTTGTAGGGTAATGGATGCAAATACAAGAAATATTGTTGTCAAGGCAGTCAAAACTTCAGTAAATGTGTATTTTCTATAACAAGGCAAAGAAAAATGTTGCATTGGTAAAACTAGTGAGAGATGGATTTGGCACAAAATACTAGTCCATCTTAGTTTTAATCATATTGTAAATCTAGGAAGAAAATATGTTGTGAGAGATATGCCCAAAATTTCCAAACCTGAGAATAATGTTTGTAAGTCATGTCAATTTAGAAAGAAATCAAGAGTTCAATTCAAGGCAAGATAAAACTCCACCACTCAATCTATTGAGTTGATTCATACAGATATTTGTGGCCCCACTAGTACTCAATCACCTCGAGGTGAAAGAGATTTCATTTTTTTTATTGATGACTATACGAAAATGACTTGGGTTGGATTGTTGAAGCATAAATTTGAGGCTTTTGAAAAATTCAAAATATTCAAATCACGGGTAGAAAATGAAATGGATTTAAAAATAATTTGCCTAATATTAGAAAGAGCACGAGAATTCACATTTGATGAATTCAACAACTATTGTGAAAATCGTGGGATCAAGAGACATTTTTATATTGCCAGAATCGCTTAGCAGAATGGAGTAGTAGAGAGGATGAATATAACAGTTCAGGAAATGGCAAGGGCCATGCTTGGTGAAATAGAAGCACCCAAAACATTTTGGGGAGAAGTTGTTCAAGATGTTGTTAACATTCTCAATAAAGCGCACATAAGAGTAAACAATGATAAAACCCCTTATGAGCTATGGAATGACAGATCAACATCAATAATACACTTCAAAGTTTTTGGAAGAAAATTCTATATTAAAATAAATGAAGAAACTTAGGTAAGTTTGATTCTAGAGTTGATTAAGGTATCTTGTTAGGATACTCCTCCAGGAGTAAAGGATACAAGTGCTACACCAAAAGACTCCACAAAATAGTTTAAAGTATAGATGTAAAGGTAGATGAGCGACCATCTCATCTAGAGAGACACCAACCCCATGATAATTCCTATGATGAACCAATACAAAATGAACCAAAAAGAGATGGAATGCATGAGTATCATGAACAAGTAGATTTTGAGGAAGAAGAGAGGATGGAGACATCAAAACCAAAGACCCCATCAAGGTATGTTCAAAACAATCATCAAGATAGTCATATTCTTGGAAACAAGGAAGCATGTGTACAAACCAGAAGAAAACTTGTAAACACACCTAGATCTGTAAATTTTTCATTTTTATCCATGAGTAAACCCCAAAACTTTGCACAAGCAAGTCAGGATGACCATTGGGTCAAGCCATGAATGAATAACTAGACCAAATAGAGAAAAACAAGACATGGGATCTTGTTCCAAGACCAAATAACAAGAATGTAATTGGCACTAAATGGGTATACAGAAACACGTTAAATGAAGATGGACAAATGGTCATAAACAAGGCCAGATCGATATGAAAAGGGTATGCTCAAGTCAAACGAGTGGACTTTGAAGAAAATATTTCCCCTGTTGCAAGAATTGAAGCTATCAAGATGTTTTTGGCTTTTGCATGCTACAGAAAATTCATAGTATACCAAATGGATGTCAAATCAACATTTCTGAATGATGACCTTAAGGAAGAACTTTATGTGGAGAAACCAAAAGGTTTTCTGCTAACTGAAAAAAAGGATTATGTCTACTAATTAAATAAATCCATGTATGGGATAAAACAGGCTCCAAGGGCTTGGTATTACCGACTCAAAAAGTATCTTCACCAAGAAGGTATTAGAAAGGGAACAATTGATAACAAGTTATACATCAAGTTTGAAGGTAATGTCCTATTAATTATTGTAGTATTAATGTTGTTGATATTATTTTTGGCAATAACATTGAACTAATGAGTCAAACATTTGTAGCTACAATGAAAAAAGAGTTTGAGATGTCCATTTTAGGAGAACTATCCTTCTTTCGTGGATTACAAATTCATCCATAAAAAAAATGAATTTTTATTTCCCAAAACAAATATCTGAAGGAAATATTGAAGAAGTTTGGCATGGAAAATTGTGCACCCGTAAGCACTCCCATGACTACCAGTTACTAACTTAGCAAAGAGGAAGATGCTCTAGAAATAGATCAAACCATGTATAGGTCCATCATAGGCAGTTTACTTTATCTCGCAACTTCAAGGCCTAACATCATGCAAGTTGTTGGTTTAGTATGAAATTTTCAATCCAATCCCAAGGAAACTCATGTTCTTGCAATCAAAAGAATATTCAGGTACTTGCAAGCCACTATTGATTATGGATTATCGTATCCAAAAAATGCATACCTCGTTCTCAAAGCTTATATGTATGAAAATTGGGCATGAAATATTGATGATAGGAAAAGCACTAGTGGAGGTGAATTCTTCCTTGGAAGTTGGATAGAAAGAGCACTAGTGGAGGTGAATTATTCCTTAGCAGTTGTTTAGTATCATGGCTCAACAAGAAACAAACTTCCATTTCCATTTCTATAACCGAATCAGAGTATGTAGATGCAACATCCTGTTGTATGCAAGTATTGTCGATAAACACCAATTTTAGGGATATTCAAATTCCTTGTGATCAACCTGTTTCCATCATGTGTGATGATAAAAGTGTTATTAATCTCTCTAAAAAACCTATTCAACACTCTAAAACTAAGCATATACCCATCAAGTATCATTTTATCAGAGAGCAGGTTCATGATCAAGTGGTTAAACTAGAATATGTTCCTTCTAAAGAGAAGATCACAAATATCTTTACCAATCCATTGCCTAGGGACTCCTTTGAGTACCTCATAGAGAAGTTGGGAGTCCTTCCCACTCCTCATTAAGGTGAATAACTCTCATGACAGGCTGGATCCTACTGAAAGACCTGGGGGAGAAACAAAAGAAATTGAGTGGAAGGAAATACAACATTCAGATAGGGGGAGTCACTCTTAGGATGAGTACAGTCAACATGGAAGATCCATTTTCCATTGATGTCAAAGGGGGAGAAAAATAGAGGAGCTATAACAAAAAGGGTCATACTACAAGGGGGAGTGAAGGACAAAGGAACACACTAACAAGGGGAGAAACTCAACAATAGATTTTCCATCAATGAAAAAGGGGGAGTTTGTTGAGAATATGTTGTCATTGATGTCAACATGGTGCAAAGTTGTCAAACATACAGGGTGTTAGAAAACAGGACTGCGGAGCAATAAAATAAAACAAATGCAGAAACAAAACACAGAAGATACACAATACAAGAGAGACACATATTTACGTGGTTCACCCAGTGTG
>SNQJ01S0061863.1:0-12002 GCA_010110895.2 Picea sitchensis | reverse complement strand
TGGTGGGGGTCCAAGTGGAATAGGTGGGTGGCCGCCAATATCCACCTGGATCAATGGCAATCGTTAAGCATGATAACTACCTCCTCATGAGTGAGACATCAACATAGGATGCAATCTACACCTCGCCAATACAATGTATCTTCGATGATGAGATAATTCTTAGCCTGATGGCGTATATGTCGACGCTCATTGCGGGAAGAAGATGTGGGGCACTTCAAAGTCTGGAGATAGATAAGTAAATCTCCATACCAGGGATCTGAAGATGTGATTAAAAACATATCTCCCTAGATAGGCGATTCTTCAGGCACAACGTCACCTGACTCAATCAGAAGTTCCGAAATGAGTTCAGCGAAGACCATTGACTTTTTGGACTTTGTTGAGACGAAGTCTAAGTCAAAATCTTGGAGGATGACTATCCATCTACTGATTTTTCCACCTATTATCCGTCGTGTCAACATGTACTATAATGGATTCACGACAACAATGATGGTGGTCTTGCGAAACAAAACATAATGATGGAACCGTTGAACAACATGAATTGCTGCCAACGCAAGTTTTTCAATGTGAGAAAAATTAAGTCCCGATCCTACAAGGCCTCGACTCAGGTAATAGATCATGTATTCTGCGAACAAGTCATCTTCCTGANGTTATAGTTTGGTGGTCGGAGCAGAGGGGCAGTTGTGAGGGCATGTTTCAATGCGTTGAAAGAGAGTTGAGCCACATCGTCCCAGTAAAAGGGAACGTCTTTCTTCAGTAAGCGCATAAAGCCCTTGGTGATTTCAGAATAGTTGGCGATGAAGCGTCGTAAAAATTTTGCCTTGCCTTGTAGACTCTGAAGTTGAAGGATTGTGCATGGGGGGGGGGGCAATTGAATTATTGCCTCAACCTTGAGAGGATTGACCATGATTCCTGTTGTTGATACTATGAAACCTAACAATCGTCCTGATGTTACGTAGAAGCTGCACTTGTTTGGATTCAAGCAAATCTGAAAGTAGCGACAACGTTCGAATATAAGTCAGAGGTGTGTGGGATGATCCATTCTCTTGCGAGATCATGATGCTAAATCATATAGATAAGCTTCGACTATATGCTTGAGGTCATGAAAAGAAAAAGACATGGCCCGCTGAAAGGTGGCTCCAACATTTTTGAGACCAAAAGGCATTTTTCGATATGCGAATGTACCCCATGGGTAGATGAATACCGTTTTGTGTTGGTCTTCGGGTTTGATTTGAATATGTTTATATCCTGAAATACTGTCCATGAAAGAGAAGGCTTCGAAACCCGCACATTCATCAATGATCTGGTCGATGAATGGTGTGGGAAAATTATCTTTGGGACATGCCTTATTCAAATCATGAAAATCGGTACATACACGAATCGTGCGTTTTTATTTATTGACCGGCACGGGGTTTGACACCCATTGGGTCAAATGGATAGGATATATAAACCCAAATTTTAGCAATTTCTCAATCTCAACCTTAATGGCCGCTACTTTCTTTGGATTAACTGGACGAATCTTCTCCCGAACCAGCTTGGCATCAGGATACGTTGTGATTTCATGTTCAACTATTCTTGGATCTATGCCTGGCATTTCCTCGTAAGACCAGGCAAAAACGTTGCAGAATTATTTGAAAAGATCTTTGTAGATTTGAATCTCTTTGGGGGAGCAGTCTGCTCCGACGAAGAAATTCTCCATGATGCCAGGGTTTCGGGAGATATTGATCGGTAAGGTTTCAACGATAGTTGCAATATTACCCTCAGCATAAACCTCATGTGTAGCTAAGGGATTAATAGGACAAGTCCGCTCTCCCATCATGGTCACGGTGAATTCTCCTGCTTCAATTCGGCTTAAATCTGGGAGGAAATATGATTTGTGATGAAGTTCTTCCCAGGGTTTATCCAGACTAGTCATTGCTTCATATATGGCTTCATCAGAGGGAAAGACTAAGTACAATGAATCCATGTGAGCGAGAGAACCCTGAGCCCAAATAGGCTCTAGAAGTGGATCTAACTCTTGTGCAGGAGATGGATCAGTGTGGGCTGAAGTTTGTTGGACTAAAGAGTATGCTACTTTAGATTCAGATAAGGGCATGGACATGCCAGGGTGTCCTGTCCCATCCATTGTGGCTGATGGGGAAGGAAGTGTCCATGGATCGTCAAAGTAAGTCATGCGGAACGACAAAACTTGAAAAATATCAACCTTATGGTGATTGGATATAAACTTGATATCGCCTTGAGGGGGCGGGTAATTGAAGGTACCCATCAAAGATGGGCACAAACCAACCCCTACATTGATGAAACTTGGTTGAGGATTATAAATCATAGGGACCGTGGATGACCCCAAAGCAAGATCGGGTCTGGAGAAGGACAATTGATCGATGGTCACTATCAGACCCTCGTGTGGAAACAACAAGACTTGGAAAACTGTAGCAACCACAGCTTGCATGGCATAAGTCCAACTCCTTCCTAACAAGAGGTTATATTCGAGGGGAGCATCGACTACCTCAACTTTGACACACATGGTCTTCCCTCCTAACTGCATGGGCAAATAAGGAACGATACCATGTGGTCAGAAAAAATGTTCGTCGAAAGCAGTGAGGAGAGTAGGTGACAAAGACAAAACAGGATGGCCCACAACCTTCCAATATGCCAACGACATAACACATGTCGAGGTGCCCTCATCAACCATCGTGCGGAAGATATTCCGAGTAAATTTTTTTGTGGGATAAGCCACTACTATCTGAAATGCTACGTGGTAAGGTAGATGAGGTTTTAAGTCAGTTGTATCCAGCATGATTGTACCTGGATTACAAGTCTCGGTAGATCCTAAAGCAGTTAACAAGGATTTCCTCTGGGAAGGGCAACTTTGGAGGACCTCCAAAGCTGACATCGTACAAGGGGTTTGTGATCAATCCTCCACCACAGAGTAGTTCTGGGCGGCCCTTGCGTTTGGGTTATGAGAAGTTTTTTTGAATGCATCTTTGGGAATGCGTGTCATTGTTTCTCCCAACGTCTTCTCAATCTGTAGAGGAAGAGATGGGAGGTCAGCTTCTTTACCCTTCTCAGAAGTGCTTGGTTTACTATAGTCATGCACTCTAGTCAATATAAAAGCATCACCCCTAACCATATATACGTTCGCGGATTCGGGGTTATTCGGAGGCAGACAGGGTTCTTGGCTGCCCCCTTCTATGCTTGTAGAGGCTTGGGTTAGATTTTGTCCATGTTGAAATGGATTGGTTAACACAGCAGGCTGTTGCTGCATCACAAACTTTTGGGCTTCTACAAGTCGAGTACATAGATGGGTCGAGTGGTCTTTCGCGCACAAGTTGCATGGATACCTCGCCTTTCATTTTTCAATGTTGTCCCCGCTAGCATTATCGATAGGTTTTTTATCCCCCTTACCCTTCTTTCATTTTTTTTTCTTTCCTTCCGACTCCTAGGTGGCCTTTGGGTTAGCTGATTGCACTATGTGTACTTCTGATGTTTTGGTAGGGGGGGGCAGCCAAAGTAGTGGTTTGGCTGGCCGCTGTATGTTGTATAGATAACTACTGCAACTGCTTAGTCAATTGCTCAATGGGCTTTGTTTTTGCTGAACCAACAATACCATCTGCATGTGGTCCGACTCTCTGTCTAGTTTTATCCAGTATTGAGCGTGGAAGATCTGGCAAGATGTTGTATAATAAACCGGACTGAGAATATATGAGCTCAAAGTGTTGAGCTCTCATGATGGTGTCTTCTTCAGAGAATACACCTAACATTGCGATGTCTTTGGATAAATACGGGACCAAAGACTTAAGGAACCACTCAAGCAGGAATGCTGGTGGGACTGGCACCTTAATGAGACTCTTCCAGCGTTTCCATTCTCGGATGTGATCAGAGATATGGTCCACTGTTGTTTGCTCGAAATTGGCCACCTGCTCTCTGCCAGTGTCGTATCTCACATGTAACTGAAAATGGTTTAGGAAATCCATTTCCAGCTCACCGAAGGAAGAGTATTTTGAGCGATCAAGCTCAATGTACCATTTCACGACACTCCCAGTGAGAGTACGTTGAAAAAATCGCAATTGTACAGAGTCATCTTTCAATGAGTTAGATGAGCACCAAAGATGGAAGGTAGTCACATGATCTCCTGGATCTTCATTAGGCTTGGCTTCGAACTTTGGAATGTCCGAAGGCAAATTCGTTGGCATAGGAGGCCAACACGGATCGTGACAAATGGGGCCATTCAACAACCTTGTCAAATCAAGAAAGTGCAAAGTCGCTAGGAAGGGAAGTTTGGGTTTTTGGTGATAACCTAGGAAAAAGGGGCCTGGAGTTTGACTGGCACTAGGTTGCCAGGAAAAGTTTGGCTGCTGGCCTGGATTTTGGTAAAAACCATGGCCTTGGCCAGCATATGGATTTTTCATATGTGGAGACATCATTGGCTGATTTCCCAAATAGGACATAGATGGTTGGGAATGCATTATATTCGAAGGACTCTGGAAAGGGTTGCCCCATGCCGATCCCATGGGGATAGGCATAGTGGTTTGTCTGGGGTTCCATTGATTGTGGAAAGAATTACCCCAGATCGGCATTCCGGACGAGAGAACGTATCCCTGACCTGAATTCCAAGGTCCTGCTGCGGAAGAAGTTCCTAGGTTTTCCCCCTGTGTAGGAATAGTACCCTGCATGGGAGTAGATTGTCCAAAACTAGGATTTCCCCTAGTCGGGAAAGTGACGGATGAGAAGGCGGTGTTTCCAAACGTTCCAGCCAAATAAAATGGTGTCAAACCTACCAACATACTATGCAAAGGTGGTCCTTGACTCCCTGGTCCAAATAAACTATGGTATGTAGGTTTCTCGACGGATTGCTGATGCGAGCCACCAAGTGAAGGGGACGAAGGAGGGATATGACCTCCTCCGTAAGGAAAAGCATTAAAAGTAGAAGGAGTGCCCCCCATGTGACCTTGAATAGGAGCTCTAGAGCTCCCTACCCCCGGACCTAACGTCTGTAAAGTGGAGTAGGAAAGTACAGGACTTGTACCCGAACTAGGCATCACGTATGAGAATGGAGGGCCTGTCGCACTTGGTGTGAAAGGGGTTGTGGTCGTCGCCAAAGATGGGATATGACCACTGTGCGATGTAGAAGCGGTCAATACCATGGTGGCTTGAATCAACGATGGTGGGTTAGGAGGTGAAAACTCTCTTGTGGTGACAACCATAGTGGGAATTGAAGAATTCCCAGAAGGAGTAACAACATTTGTTTCCATTGCTGCGTGCAACACTGTCTGGTGCTCGTAAAATTGAATTGGTACGATGAAAGGTGCCAATAAATCAGTGGTTGGGGTTTCAACTGGGCCAAGAGCAGTTGCTTCAAGGTCCAAAATGATCGATTCCTCTGGGTGTTGGTTGGGCACAATGGCTTGTAACCCGGTTGCTTGAAAAGACCCTTGTTGGTCTAGCTTTCGCCTTAATGGTGGCGGGGGTGGCTCCAGTGTAACCGATGGGAGGCAAAGAAGCCTTCATGACTAGCAGAACTTGTGATCCTCCACTGTGTGAGAATATCAAAGACACACTAAGGTAGTCTAAATGTTCAAAAGTAACACACACTAAAAAAGTCCCTAGAAGATAAGACAGACAAACACTAAATTAATTGGAAGAACAATTACAACAACCAACATTAGAGAAACTTACCGGTGCAAGTGCAACTCGAACACGAAAGAACCGTCCGGGTATACTCTACAAAGCATGGCCTGATTATTGTCCTAGGTACCATGGTATACCCTCGTAGTCAACTGTGTATGTCCCTAAAAAACATAGGCAACTAGGTTGACAGCGCCCGAACAGTCACCAGGCGGGTACAGTCGAAAGTCGGGTAGACCACAATGAGCAGGGTATTGAGCCCAAAACCTGTCAAGGGTATCGAAAGCAAGTGGTTTGGAAGACAACTGAGGACCTTGAATGGATTCGAGACCCACGAAGCCCCGTGGCAAATGCAATCAACGGAATCCCAAAACAAGCCCTCTATATGTGTTCTCCACTATGATTGGTCCAGTTTTGGAGGGGTTATCTCCGCTACCTTTTTGCACGTGACCTCGTGTTTATCCCTTGTGTTAGAGTGGGGTCTCAAATAAATTTCACGATACTAGACTTAGACACTCCCTAACTTAGACTCCAATGTTTGATTTTAAATGGCCTTGAAGAGTTTCCTCTCCAACCTAATCCAAGGCCCTAATCCTGAACTAGTTTGTGAAACCTACAAACATAAAAGTCTAGTGAGTTTTAGATTTAGCATTTATTTTATGGATTTGTCTTATGTCAAGGGGTATGAAAGTGAAACTTATGATTTGTAAAAGACGCAATCAAAAAAGAATAAAAAAGTTGGAAACAAACGCTTTTACTTAATGCAAAATTTCAATAACTTTTCAAAATGAATATTTTTTTTTTAAATTTTTCTAAGATTTTGGACAGTAAACTCAAAAGAAATTTCACTTGACTACAAGCTACTTATGATCTAAGTAAACTACAAAAACTTATAAAATAAACGAATTTTCCCTAGATAATAATGTAGAAACACACTCTTCAACCAAACAAGAAAATGAAAAGAGATTTATTTATTTATTTAAATGCTTGATAAAGAAAAAAGGAAAAATACCAACAAGAAAAAACCTAGAAAAACAATTCTGGCCTAATTGCAGATCGCAAAGAATCAGGTCAAAAATCACACACTAACAATTTTAAAAAATGACTCTCACACTTGTCTAAAAACCATAAAAAAATATTTTTTTATGACCACTTTTAAATGAGAAAAAGCAAGCTAAGGGTAAGATTAATCTTAAGCTACTGACTGCTAAAACAAAGATTCAAACACCTGAGAGGTATAATTATCATCAAGGGAAGGATGACTGCCTTACCCTCAACAAAAAGTATCCTGCACAAGCACGCTACTGTTAATCTAACAACAAGCGTGCAAATGCGAGTTGTATAGAGACAAAGTGCGTGTACACACGGGCTGATCTTGTGCAGGCTGCGTGTATCTCTAAACTTTGAGAAAAAATGGAAACAGACAACCCAAAACCAGAAAGAGACCACTGATATTGATAACCAGGATCCTTTGAAGTCTTGGACACTCTTTTTAACAGAAAAAGCAAATCAAGAAAGGAAAAATCATAAAGAAAAACAAATCTGAGATAAGACTGCAAATAACCAAGACTCAGACAAAATTCCAGAAAACCCTTGAGAATGTCTGATTCTGATAGGAAAGAGGATGATTGCCTAAAAAATTCTCTGAACTCTACATGCTACTGCTACTTCCTCAGCTAGCATTCACACGCAGGCTGTAAGAGAGTAGGGCACGGGTACAAGCGTGCAGACCTTATGCAGGCCGCGTGTACCTCTGTGGGTCCCAACAAACACAGTCAAGCAAAAAAAAGAGAAAGCTGGTATGGTAAACCAAACTCTCTTCTAGCGCAGACCATACATAAACTAAAAAAAAAAACCAACAAGAAAAACCAGTATTTTTCTAAAAACTACCCAAGAAAAAAACAAAATTCCAAGAACCCTAGAGATCTCCCCAGTATGGTCGCCAGTTTTGTTGTGAGGGAAATCTCCTTACGGAATAGAAAATAGGGTTATGCTTTGCATGCAGATATGACCAAGAGAAAATCTACTTTCTACCTTCGTCCCCAGACTTAAATCCCATTTCCTTTCAGTAAAACATGGCTAGATAAACCTACCTCTTTCCGGGTGTTTGATGTCGATCCCTTGTCACGCTTGACCACTTGTTCGCAGTTCTCCTTTCCAATGTTGACCTGCATACAAGACAAGCAACAACTACACATGCATCTTACCTATAGACTAATAGGTTAGAGATTCAAACATGTATTTAACAAATTATGAATAACTCATGAATTGGGACAAAAAAACAATTTTCTTTATTACTTTGAATGAGTCAACTTACAAAAAGTCGAGACTAGCCACCGCTCCGCGAACCTAATCCTGGGCTCGTCTTCAACTATTCTCCAACTTCTTTGCTTTATCTCTCTTCTGGCACAAGGATGGCTAAAGGGTTGGGACAATGGGAATATGCAAATGGGCAGAGTTTCTTTGCTATATTTTTCCTCTTCCAAATGGGACCCCTAGCCCTTCTTTTATAGGCTAGAAGAAGCTAGGTATTTGGACGAACCCTTGGCCATGCATGGCTGTGAGTTTCAGTTAACTCACCCAGAGCTGTGTGTTCCATCAACAACTTTCCTTTTTTCATGATTTTGTCGGTCCATGCGGGTTGTTTTAGGTCAGTTAGCGTATACACACATGCAGTGATGGAGTAGGGTGTGTGGGCCCTTATAAAAGAGGATTTTTAAAGAGTTGTTCAGAAGTGCTTTGGCAAAGAAGGGATCTGAGATGGCCTGATGCCAGGTAAGTAGGTATGGTGCAATTTAGGGTTATAACACTCCCGGTACATGAAACAACAAAAGCATCGAGACCGTCCATTTCAGAGGAAACGTGGTAGAGATCCGAACCCATTGGGGTTTCGGATACCAAGAGGTTGAAGGACCAAGAGTTTGGTCGTGGCTGATTCACGAAATCAAAAATCCTGAAGTCCCAAAAGGTGCACGCGGTTGAGGTTTTGGGGAAATCCCTGAAAGGAGATTTCGGTAATTTAGTTACCGAGAAAACGAGAGGTAAGAGTTCTGAACTCTCGACTCATAAAACCCCGAAAGGATCTGAGTTGTTGGATCAGGAGAGGCTTTGAGCCATTGACCTTGCTCAAGAGAAGGAGGACCGGAATTTTGGGATTCAACACTTCGGTACATCAGATACTAGGAGTACAAGAGGACAAGGAATTGGAGCAACAAGATTTGCGAAGTCCCAAAATGCAAAATCCTGAAAGCGTTTTATGGAGTAGTGTCAGGTTATGGAATAGAAACAGGTTTCGGCATACCGGGGTTCAGGATTTTGGAAGTTCTGAGGACAAGGAACTGGGTCGCTTTGTATTGAAACTCCCGAAGTCGCGAAATGCGACGTATTGTTGGAGTGGGTGTGTGAAATCGTGGATAAGTATTGTTTGTAACAGAATCACAAAATCGGGAATTCCAAAACCCCGAAAGGTTGTGGGCCGTCGATCCAGTTGGATCGTAGCCATTGGTTCAAGAGGGACACGGACCGTTGATCTCTCAATGGAGATATTTTGGTATTTCGGCTACCGAGGTTATAAAGAGTAAGAGAGTCGGGACTCTTGATCCATGAAATCTCAAAAAGATCCAAACTGTTGGATCAGGGGAGGCTTACAGCCGTTGATCTCCTTTTGGAAGGGAAATTTGAAGATTTCAGAGTTTCAGGGATTTGAAAGGGAGAGGAAGAGACATTGCATCGCGATTCCCCGAATTGAAAAAAGCCGATAAGTGTCTTGTCGATTAAGTGCGTGGTCATGGAACAGGGTTACGTGGATAAGACCCAAGCGGGGAGCTTGTCACTCGCCATCCCTTTTGGGGTTCGACATTTCAACATTTTGGATTTTGAAGAGTTGAAAGACTTGACTCTCTTGCATCACTGAGTCGCGAAATGTGAAAGCCGCCTCTTGGCTTGGCCTGTGGTCATAACCAACGATCACATGGAGGTGGATAAGGGAAGAGCTAGCCTGCGCTAGGCCCTCGTAGGAATTCGGGGATTTTATCCCTTGAGGAAGAACGAAAAATTTATTATGCCATAGTGGGTATGTGACAAATTGGTATTAGAGCATGGTTAGAACACTTGGCCTACTTGGGCTCATGTACGAGTCGCGTAAAGAGACAGTGTTATCTGAATTTTCTGTTTAAGAAGAAGGACTTCAGAATGAAACTGTAAATTGGGAATTTCTTTAACCCCTCTGTTAAAATGGTAACTACTCTTATAGGAGTAGGATGCACTGATCAATATTACTGATAAGACCTGAGTGTGAATAACAGAGGTGGAATAAATTGTGCTATGGAGCGGCACGAGCAAGACAAGTGACATGAACTGAGTTGTTCTGTTATAGTGTGAGGATGGCTACCTACTAAAGCAGGTAGAGTCTCTTGCAATTGAGATGGATGGTTAAGTAAGAATTAAGATTCATATGAAGAACTCCTTCAAGATTTGGGAAATCGGGTAAGGACTGGTAGGATCCTTAGAAAGTTATAATTACTGCATTATTAAAAGACTAAACCTTGAGCACATAACTCCTCATGATTGACAGGACTGATGAAAATATATAGGGTCAGATTACCTGACCTATAATGGTTAGAATCGACAACAAGGATAATTTGTTTAAGCAATATTAAGAAGAGTCCTTTGGGAATGTTGTTAATTCCCAAGAGTGACCCTTGTTGGTTGTTCCCATAAAGAAAGGGTAACATCCGTATGAGTTATGACTTCAAGATTTTTCCTGTAAGTAACTAAAAAGATTAGGAGGAATAGTATCTGTTAGATTGGAATCAACGAGAGCCATTGATCTAGAGCTTCTAGAGCTTCGAGGTTTTGTCTATTGGGAAAATAGAAGTGTAGACTTTCCAAAGTCGTGCCAGGTAAATCACCGATTCAATCAAAGCCATTGGTTAGCGAATGACCTGAACCGTAGGTCCGGTGTAATCGGATCTTTGGGAGTCAGAGGTTTAGAAGTCAACGGGAAGAGTTTTGAGGACTCACATGTCACGAAATCCTGACATCCAACATGAGTCGCTGGATCGAGACAGGCGATGGATCATGGATCTGACGCATACACTTTCGGGGATTCAAAATTGGGAGTTAAGGGGTAAGGACTCCGCCAAATCCCGAAAGGTGCAATGCTGGGATTTGATCAGGACCATTGATTGGCAGAGAGATCTGTACTTTGGAATCCAGGTTGTCGGACCTGCATGGATCAGAAGTTTGGGAAACGGTGGAGTGTTGTTCACGGATTCTCCAAAACACGAGATCCCGACGCATGTCTAGGAGTTGACTCCAGGTTCTGAGCGAAGGGTCATGGGAATAAAATAGTCGAGAAAACCTTAGATTCGGTCTTTCAGGTTTTCAGATTTCAGGGATCGAGGAACCAGAGTTCCTTGCAACAGGAATCCCGAAATCACGAAATGCGAAGTGCCTTTTTGTTCGGATCGTGGTCACCACCGGTGGTCGCGTGAACTAGCATGATGAATAATTAGCTCTGTTCAATTGTACTTGAGTGCATGAGTTTACTGCATTATGAAGCTTCATAATAGGAAGCCTGATATTAATACGGGTAAGGTATGAATGGTATTAAACGTGCAAATAATACACATGTATGATGTAAGAGTATAATTATATTAGAGGCCCAATATGATTGCCTTGATGAGTGAAACGTGAAGCAAGTATTTCTTTTGTCTAGATTAAATGAATACTATGGAGGCATAGCTGCCTCCATTCTGGGGAGTCATGAAAGTTTTGTTCCAAATAATAGCCTGAGGGAATGTGTTCCATTTCCTCAGAAAGTACCAATATAATTAGATAAAAGGGTAAATGAGCAAAGATTATCTCTTGTCATAATAAGAGACAAATTATTACGCCTTTGAACATCACAAGAGAAGGATTGTGAATGAATCCAAATTGACTGATCTTAACAGTAAAGATGCAGGTGGGCTGTAAAATATACCTATGGCAACTGCACATAGGCTTACGATTATGAGTATAGCTAAGTACATCATGGATGTAAGTTAGAAAAAACCTAGAACATGTGATGATGCATAATCTGGAATACATACCAGAAAGGTATGTCTATGTTCCTTAAAGAATGCTTATTAACAAGCTGAAGCTAATTCGAGCTTGAGGCCATCACAGATGGTGATGGATATGCAACAAGGAAGTTGTATGCTGAAGGAGTTCTCGGTGGAGGAACTGTGTAAGGAATTTGTCAGAAGAACAGAGTCACAACCCTAATAATTGTTGAAGGTTGGACAATGGGCTGCAAGGCCTATCCATATATAAGAATCTTGGATTACATTTTGAAAGAATCATGTAATTAATAGAAGACTAACAACTGAATATTGACC
>SNQJ01S0061861.1:59324-76741 GCA_010110895.2 Picea sitchensis | reverse complement strand
TAGGTGAGCCATCATCCTTTTTTAACTTGCATCCAGTGACCATAGGTGTGCTCGTAGGTGTAGAATCTTCCATTTGAAACATGTTCAACATTTCTCTTAGATATTTCTCCTAAGAAAGAAATATTCCTTCAGACCTTTGAGTAATTTACATACCAAGAAAAAACGGCAGTTCCCCAATCATAGACATTTCAAATTTAGACTACATGGTAGAAGCAAACCATTGTACCAATGAAGCATTATTACTTCCGAATATGATGTCATCTACATAGACCAACACAATGAGAAAATCATTATCCTCTATTTTGATATATAGATTGCAGTCAACTGTCCCTCTTTTGAACCCTTTGTCTTGAAGATACTTATCCAGTCTGTAATACCATGCACGAGGAGCTTGTTTCAAACCATATAGGTCTTTCTTCAGCTTGCAGGGTCAAGGTTATCTGATAATTGGAAACCCTTTGGTTGCTCTAGATAGACTTCTTCTTTTAGATCTCCATTTAGAAAAGATGACTTGACATCCATTTAATAGACTTTAAAATTCTTATGAAAAATATAGGCAAGAAACATTCTAATAGATTCTAATATTGCTATGGGTGCAAATGTTTCATCAAAATTCATTCCTTCTATTTGAGCATACCCTTTGCAGACCAATATAGCCTTATTTATTACAATATTTCCTTTCTCATTTACCTTATTTTTGTAGACAAATTTGGATCCTATTACATTTTTATTTGTTGGCCTAGGAACAAGCTCCCAAGTGTCATTCTTTTCAATCTGATCCAGTTCTTCATTCATTGATTTTAACCAATTTACATATTTTCTGGCTTCATGAAAGTTCTTGGGTTCCACCATGGATATGAAGGCTATATGTGATTGCTCGATGTCTTTGATTATCCTTCTCCTGGTTTGTACACCTTTGTCTTTATCACCAATTATCTGACTTGCAAGATGATTCTTTTGAGTAATTCTGGAGGAAGGATTTGATGTTGATTGTTGTCTTGACTCTTCTTGTCTGGGTATCTCTTCTCCACATGATTCATCATATTCTTGTGACTCTAAGATTTTTTGTTCTTCATGTTCATTATTCTCACCCTCTTCTTCATATGACTTGGTTCTTACTCTATGTTGATCTTTTACATGAGCTTCTTCATCAATTCAAACATCAATACAATCTACTAATTTGTGCATTCTTTTGTTGAAGCATCTGTATCCTTTACTATTTGTTGCATATTATAATAATATGCCTTCATCAGCTCTACCATCAAATTTTCCCATATGATCATCATTATTTTTGATGTAGCATTTACTTCCAAATACTTTGAAGTGCTTGATTGATGTAGGTCGACCAAACCACAACTCATATGGAGTTTTATCAATGTTAGACCTTAGATGTGCTTTGTTTAGAATATGAACAGACGTTTGAACAAACTCCACCTAGAAGGTTTGTGAAATGTCCCTTTCACTCATAATAGCCCTTTCCATCTACTGAACTGATCTATTTTGGCGTTCTACAACTCCATATTATTGGGGAGTACCTAGAATAGTATATTCTCGTTTAATTCCATGTCTGTCACATAATTCTTTGAAATCTCTTGATAGAAATTTTCCTCCTCTCTCTAAGCCAATTTCCTTTAACTTCCTTCCTATCTGATTCTTAGATAATGCCTTAAATGTTTTGGACTTATCAAACACATCATATTTTTCTCTTAGAAAGGAAACCCATGTAAGTCTGGAGAAGTCATCAATGACCAGCATAAAGCAATGTTCTCCTCCAGTTTCCTCCTTTCGCGATGGTCCACACAGATCCATATGAACAATTTGCAGCGGTTTCTTTGAAGATGTGAAACTCTTTGATTTGAATTGAGAACGAGTCATCTTCCCCATTTGACAGGATTTTCATACAGAGTTATGAGGCTTAGATATTCTTGGAAGATATTTCACAACACCTTCATTATTCAGTTTGAAAATATGATCAAAATTCAGGTGTCCAAGCCTTCTGTGCCATAACCAATTTTCATCAAATTTTTTTAAATGACATTTATCCTTATTTTCCTTCAGAACATAAACATTGTTTTCAGTTCTAACCCCCTTTTCAATCATCTCTCTTGTGTTCACTATTTTTATTTTACAATCCTTGGCAGCGAAAGTGACTTCACATATCTGACTCACACTAAGAATATTATTATTTAAACCATCAAAAAATAATACATCTTGAGCTTTGCCTCCTCCATTACTTAATCTTACTATACCTTTACCTATGATATTTCCTAGAGCATCATTTCCAAAAGTTACACTTCCTGGTTTACTTTCTTTGAGTGATAGGAACTTACTTTTGTCACCTGTCATATGACTGAAGTATCCACTATCAATATACCAGAGTTTCTTTTGTCTTTGAGATGAAAACACTAATCCACACTTGTTATATTCATTATTCTTCCAAATCTTGACGTTTTTAGTTCTGTGATTTGAATCTGGTTTATAGTTCTTTAAGCGATAGTTTGTTGCTTTATGTCCATAATTATGGTAGATGTAACATTCTGGTTCATTGAATAAAGGATCATAATGATTGTTATGCTTAATATGCATCTTTTTCCTAGCCATCACATGATTTGCAGTATGTGGTTGTTTTTTACTTGGTTGTCTCATTCACTATTGTGGAAGTTATTTATTCCTTGGTTGTCTTGATTACTCATGTCTAAATCTTAAATAATAATTTACAGCTTTGTGGCCAAAGTTAGAGCAGTAAAAACAATATCCATAGAAAAAATATTTGTACCTGGAAAATGGTTGTCTTCTTTGATCAGGTCGATTTCTTCCATGCCGATGATTTCCTTGAGTAGAGGGTGTATTATTTCTTCGTTCAACAGATTCAATTATGGTACCTTTTTTTTCATTCCTCCTTGGCGATTGATTATCTTCCTTTGTTTCTACAGGTTTGTTGCTGTCAATGGTTGTATATTTGACAAACTTGATGGATTATTTGTTTCTTGTCTAATCACTACTTGATCCCTATTCATAACCCAAACCAATTTTCAACTTTGAATTCCTTTGTTGATTCAGAATGGTGGCTAATCCTTTTGAGGCTTTTATACTTTTCAGATTCTGATGATATAAGGCCTGAAATTTCTCTAGATATTTTCTGACAAACACTACTTCAGCTTCCAATTTTTCACCTTTTCTTTCAGCTTCCTTCAATTTTTGTTTGAGTATGTCTTCAATCTTCTTAGCTTCTTCTAACTTAACCTTCAACAGAGAAATTTATTCAGATGGTTCATTGCATGTTTTCTCATACCTAAGAAATAACTGTTTTTGTTTTCTTTTCTTTTCTCTAAGTCTATTAATCTCTTCCATGGCACTGACAAGTTCTCCTTCAAGATCTACTACTGCTTCACAGTCAACGGACTCACTTCCTTTAACTTTAGTGTTTATATCTTCTAAATCTATTAACATGATATCATTTATTTTATCTTCAATAGAAGAGTCATTATTTTCATCATCTGAAGGATCGTCATCATTGTTTACACAAAGGATTTTCTTCCTAAAATTATTCTCTTTATAGTAATATGTCTGATCCTTTATTTTGTAAGGAAACTTAGATGAAAAATGACCTATGTTACCATAGTTGAAACATTTGAAGGGTAGTTTACATTTGTATGTTGCCTAATCCTCTCGTCAGTCTTCTCACAAAATTTGCTTCAATCTCATCTATATCGGAGTCTGTGTTTTTATCTTCTTTAAAAGATGTCTATCTTGTAGTGGATTTACCTTTGGTGATTCTCATTTCAAAAGCAGTTAGGGTTCCAAGAAGTTGATCTAGTGTCAACGTTTTGAGATAATCTATTTCCTCTATAGAAGATACCTATGAGTTAAATCTATCAGGAAGAGATATTAATACTTTCTGGACTAGAGAAGGTTCATCTATCTTTTCACCTAGACCTTTCATAGTGTTGACAATTTCTTCTATACGTAAGAGGTAATTACTGATAGTTTCGTCTTCATCCATATTTAACTGCTCAAATTTCAGTCTGTGAGTCTGAATTTTTGCATCTTTCACCTTTTCATTACCTTCATAACTAATTATCATCTTGTCCCACATATCTTTCACTGAATCACAGTGCATAATTTTGACATACTCAACTTCTGCAAGTCCATTGAGGATGGAATTCATTGATTTTTCATTAAAACTAAACTCCATCTTATCACATTTTGAGGCCAAGACTATAGGCTTCACATATCCAGCTTCAACAACATCCCAAACATCAACACCCAAATACATTAAATATGTTCTTGTCCTTACTTTCCAGAAGGTAAAGTTTGTTCCATCAAACAAAGGGGCTCTATTAGTTGAAATTCCTTCATGAATAGTCATCATCAAGCTTATGGATATACCTTTTATCAAAGGCACTGACTCTGATACCAATTGTTGGAAATATAATTGAGAGGGGGGGGGTGAATAAATTATGTATATAAGCATGAAAATTTTCTTGTTATTTTCTGATTCTTTCTAGATTATTATTTAATGTGTTGTTGATAACTTAACATGAATAGATATACAATATTTGATCAATCACATAGAATACACAGAGACACTGATTTTCATGAGGAAACCCATAAGTGGTGAAAACCTCTTCTTCTTAGGATGTCAATCAAGCTCCAACTTTCATGTACATCACATTCTTTGAGCTCCAACTCAAATATGAGGCTACAACCTCTAATAGCAAGCTACAACTTGCATAGAGAACCAACTCTCAGATTTCTCTAGCACCAACTCCCAAGTTTCTCTAGAACCCACTAGATGGAAGCACCAACTCCTAGAATATCTTCTAGCACCAACTAGAATTTAGAGGATTGCAATCCTCCCTAGCACCACCCTACCACCCTGATTGAATCTTACAAAACTCACTTACTTTCTCTGTCTCTGATATGATCTGTTACAGCTCCATGTCTCCTCTGCCTTCTTCAGCTTCTATGCTCTGTTTCGTTTCTATGCTCTTCTCTTTCTCCTCTTTCGCAACTCCCTACTGTGTTCAACTTCTCTTCTGCCTTTATACTCTGTGTTTCCTCTACATACAATTTGTTGCACCTCTGTTCTCTACTTCAAGTCATGCACATTGTCTCCTTCTACCCACATGCATCTCCTTCTAAAAATGAACTCACTATTTTCTGTTCTTCATGTTCTTCTCACGCTAAGTCCTCTACCAGATGATCATCACAACTCTTCCACTTATTAAGAAGTTATACTGAATCTGTTCATCATCAGAGGTTGTTATCCTGATATTCTTTGGCTTCTTTGGTAGTCACAACTCTTTGTCTTCTCTGTTAGTTACAACTAGTCGTTTTTGGATGCTTTGGTTTCTAAGCCCCTTCCTTCACGTGATCACTAGTGGTGACCATACGCCTATCCAAAAATGTTCTTCACAATCTCGGGCTTCGGGTATTCAACTGTGAGTCACTTCGACTCTCCCAACTCTCAAACGCTCGAACTAGAGCATAGTGCATGCTAGCTCCTTCCTCTATTTTTCCCTGATGTGACCATTTACTGTGAGTTGGGGCCAATATTCAGATCCCTTCAGGACTTCACCTTCCGCATCTCCCGAGGGAAGTCTACTTATTTTCTCAAAAGTTCGATATGCGAATTCCCTCTAAGTCCAAATCTACGGTCCACGCTCTCCCTTCGATCGAAGGTTATGATCAAATCGTGACCTCGTGTGTCAGGTGTTTGGATGTGAACCAAACTTGACTCTTCCAACTCTCAATATCCAAATACTTTGTGTCAAATCAATGGTCCACGATCCTTTGTGATTCGACGACTGTGATCAAATCGCGAGCTCCCGCAACTCTGCCTTTGACATTCCTGATTTGCAAGTCAGGGAAATGTTGATCTTCCACCACGTGTCATTCCCAACATCAATGGCTAGGATTTCCTCATGATTTCTGACTTCACGAGTTTCAATTTTTCTGACTTGCAAGTCTTCCGAAGTCTGAATCCTCGAACTCTCAGATCTTCTTCCACTTGTCAACCTTGACGATGGTCGATTCCAATGACTTTAGAACTTGTCTCATGTAATTTCCTTGGGATCCAATGACTGTTGTTCCACGCACTTTGATCTAACAACTGAGATATAATATCCTCCTCTGCACACTCCTCCTATCTAGACTCTGATCCAATGGTCGTGCTCCTCCTTTCTGGACTCTGATCCGACGACCACTGTCACTCCTCCTCATGATCTTATGATTTCATCATTGTTATTTTGTTTTCTATCATTGCTATCAATATGCCATCATCGTTGTTTTTCTTGCCATAAATGACAAGATCACTCTTCATGTAAACATGCCAATAGGATTCAAATGGGGAGCTGTCATTTCCAAGCAGCTGAGCATCTGCATACAATAGGCTCATACGTCAAAAGAAGGAGAGACCCCATCCTTCTACATGGATTCGTATTTATTGGATGTCATGTGTGCCCAAAATGTATTTTCTGGCATGAACCTGAGTTGGCACGTCGTAGAAATCCTGGTCCATGGATATTTCAACATCTTATGGGAGAATAGGTACAAAAAATCCTACTCTCTTATCTATGATGAATTCATCGCACATGTTTACTTTATTATTTTCAAGAAATAATGCCTGAGACTATCAGTTGTGGCCAAAAATATGATAACAAAGGTTGGCCACTGGTATCTCGACGAGCACGATACCTACATCAGAGTGTTCAGGGCCACTGGAGCACCTCATCTCCTACCCGTGCATGTCCCTGACCGGCTTGTAGTGGGGGAGATATGATACCATACCATCCTACAAGTTTACAATGCCACTCTGTTCAAGGACAAGAAAAGGGCATTCATACCTTATGGTTTCCATATAGGCTTCTACATGGTGAAGGACACCACTCAGGAAAAGAAAGAAGGACTGGGCCAATTGGAGTTGAAATTATAGACTGGCTGATTCCGCAAACATGACCCAAAGGGTCTGGTCTTGAAACATGCCTCGCAAATGTTGTCCTGCTAGCCATATACCCATGACAAGTTTGAAGATGAAGTATTCACAGAAAATGCCCAGGACTGGGACAAAATGGTGGCAAGGATGGGCAATCCAAAAATGACTAGGTTTAAAGTCATGAGCCAGGATGAATAGGCAACGATCCTAGAACAATCAGCTCAAGGGGCCCTTAAGGCCAGAGAAGAAATGATAATAGCTGAAGCAGCAGAAGCCCCCCTGGTAGCCCCAGTGCAAGATAGAGATTTCCCCATGACTCAAGACATGCGAGAGAGGGGGTTAATCATGATATAACAGTCGCAATTAATAATTGATCAACTATAAGATGATCCATACCTCATAGGTATGATAAGGATCCCTGCCAATAACCAAGACAAAATCCAAATAGGCCCAAGTAGGCCTCAACTAATAGACGTCGATGAAATCACTAGGTTAGATGACCTTGAATTCACAACGCCACCGGTCGGATTGTCGACAAGTGTTTTGACTTAGCCAGAGATAGTTGAAACATCAGGGAGAGAAAGTGCACCAAACCCCCTAAGAAAATTGATAAAAATCTATGATGATGATGAGAGCGCGGAGGTATCCCTTGTGACCCATGTACATATCGAAGAGGAAAAGTAGTCAGAGAATACATATTCCCCAGTTCCCTACATTCAAATTCAAGGGCTTCCACAAAATGAACAAGAGGTCGAGAGTGTCTTATACACTGAACTGCCCAATGCACCAGAGACCCAAGTGGACAGTCCGAAGGATGTGTCAGATTCAGGAGAACAAAAGGAAGAATCTCCACGACAGGAAATCAATTCCTCAACGGCTGAGGATCAAGTAGGTACCGAGACTACCCCCGATTCCTCAATTTCAATTGGTACCCAATTCCGCTATTAGCGACAAACAAAATTTGGGCCTTCGAAAAATAGTGAGGAAGTTCAAGAACCCAGAATTGAACTAGTATATACCATTAGGAGTTTGAGGAATACACTTACCTGGGGAGATCAAAAAATCCCCGAACCCATGGACGAAGTAGCCAACATACATGCCATCGCTTATGAGTTGAAAAGGAAAGCTATCATCTAGAGAACCACCAAGAAGAGGAGGATCACTTTAGACAGCTCCATCCTCATCACTACGGAGGAAAATATGATCAATACAGAGAATTATAAGATGTCTAAAATTATCGGTGTAGGGATGGAAATCACAGATGCCACCCTGGATAGAGCTAAAAGAGATGAAGAGGAGATGGCCACTGCCCTAAAGTAATTGGAACATTTGCGCCACTTGGAGAAATACTATCAGAACACTACACAGGCCGTGGTGTTTCTAAGGAGCGATTTCCAGGAGGCCTACAACAAATTTACAAATGAGTAGCTCCTATTCACTGCAAGGACATCCTAGCTTTAGGAAAACACCCTCATGGAAATTGCAAAGTGCAAAGATATGGAGAGGTGGTATTAGAAAGAACAAAAAGTTGTGGAGAGGTTTGACTATATTAGTGCAGTCTAATAGGTTCAAGATACATAAGAGCATGACATTCAGGTATTAAAAGAGAACAATCTTGATCACATAAAGAAATCGGCCAAGTATTGGGAAAAAATGGCCTGGGAACATCATCGGGGAATCTAAGAAGAATGGGCTAAGTGCGAGAAAAGATGGATCAATATCAACCAAGTAATGAAAGACATCAGCCTCCCTGAGTTTGGCACACCCGACGACTTTGTCGACTTGTATGACATAGTCAAGACTCATGCCGAACAAGAATCATTATGGGAAAAGGAAATAGATAAGGTGACAGTTATGGCGCCAGGTCAGGTGTGACAGTTCATGGAACATCCAATCAAAGCTCAGACTTTTCTACAACAGTTAAGTGCTAGAATAGTCAAGTATCGAGCACAAGCAATAGATATAAGAGAGATTCACTTGGCCCCAATGGAACAACATAGATTATTGTATTCCAACACATGCGAGGATCTATTTATCAAGTGGTTGGAGTACGAGAAGAGTCACCCACTTAAGTGATATCTTGAGATGACTCTTATAAAAACTAATAGAAGAGAGCACCATGTGGTGAGTTTTGTTTCACTTATTTGCACATTAATAGTTATTTTTAGTTAATTTTATTTTATAAATAAGAGCATCAACCGGTTAGTTAAAGGTCAATGGTTGTTGCAAACACCCTCATTTTTGGTTTTGTTAAGAACTATTTCAGAGATGCCTTTAATTGAGAAGTCCTTTTGTGACCAGAGACAAGTTTATGTTTTTCATCAAATGTGTGTATGATTGGATGTGGAGAAGAATTATTTCTTATTTTGTCTCATGAATGGATGTTGTAACAAGTAACAACTACTAAATCTATTGATAAGTTATCCGATGCAATGTTTTACAGTTCTTTTCTTTAATGATGAAGATAAAACATTGTGTTAATATGTGATTGATGATTAGAGTTGAGTGAATTATTTTTCTTGCCATCGTTTATCACTGCATGTTTTCTTTTGATAAATTGTATCTCAGTTCAGTAATTGGAATACCCGCATGGTTGACGTATTAGTACTAGGCCCATGGTAGATGATCATTGTCTGCATGCTAGAGTGAAAGGGTTATCCCAAGCTCAACCTCTTCTCCAGTAGTTAATTTTTTTCCCATTTTGTTGCCCTGGTTGGTTTATACCAGCCCTATCTTATATCAGTCCCACCTAAGAGAAAATACAAAAAAGAGAATGTCTGAACTGAAGGAGAAAGCCTTCACAAGAAAATGTAAAACCCATTGATTATTTTGGCTAGATCACAAGATCTGGAGAACCATAGCACTATTAAATGCTGCAGAGTCTAATTGGACCTCAGTGGCATGTTTGGTTCTTGTTGTTGAGTTAAAGGGATTTAGGACCCCTCAACAGTACCCTGGGTCAGATAAGGGTCGAAAAACACACAGCTTTTATGGAGGATTACCTCTCTTGGGGGATCTGACCAACTGGTTGTTAAGCCCACGAGGGCCCTTATAATTGATTTTGTTACCTCTAATATTTAGCAGGGAGTCTCAGGCCCCTCTTGGGCGAGACATTCCTTCTTTAGGGAGGAGGCCACTCTCAGCCACTTTACCCCATTTGTATGCATATTGTCCATTTGACTTTTGGTGTGCTCTTTGATTACTAGTTGGCCTTAGGATCTTTTACCAAGTCTCCGTTATCGTGGATAGTGGAGTTCCTTCAACTCCCTCATTCACTGCTACCCCCCCCCCATGACATTTACTCATTTCATGGGGACAAATCCTTCTGCTTTTCATAATGGTATACAAAACTATGATGCTCAGTCCATGCCTTGGGTTCCTAGTCATTCTCTTGTTGATATGCCTTCACCCTTGAAATCCTCCCTCTGGTCCACTTATATGAATCCTAGCATTGGATATGGGGGAACCATGGCCCCGATGCCTACTTATTTGCTCGATATGAGTCATGTCCCTCAACCATCTCTCACTGTGGGAGGTTGGAGCCTCCCCTCTTATGGATCCAATCCTAGTTATTATCTTTCAAGATCTAATGCTCATATGGGTGCTTATTCTACTTACTACACACCATCTTTGTATCCTTCATCCGTCATGTCGGTTCCTTCGATCACCTTTCCCATGGAGGTTCCACACATACCCCATCACAAGAGGGAAACATATATCCTCACTCAAATAATCCTTATCATACTTTCATTTCTTCATAGACTTTAGTGATGATGCCCATACACAACTCTTCAAATAAATTAGGCAAAGGATACTACCTTTCCAGATAGGGAAAGGGGGTAAACCAGGACCCTTCCTGGCCTACAATTTTCGAAAGTGAATCTTTCGCTAGACCTTGGTATCAGATACCACAACTCTTCTCTATCAAAGTCACTGCTAGTCATACTGGGGCTCCATCACCAACCTTTGCTAGTCATGTTGGAGACGGATCAACAACCTTCGTAAGTCATCTTGACAACCCTCACCCAACCACTACTATCCATGTTGGGGGCACCACTCTAGTCACCATGATTCTTATCAATGTCACATATCCAACCTCTATACATCATGTAGGAGATGACTCTGTTGCCTCTACTAGTCACGTTGAGAGCATGTCACCAACTGTCATGGACAACGCTAGAGGAACTGAGAAGCCTAGATGCCTCAAACATAATCCTAAATTCCTCTATAGGAATTGTGAAGGAGATCACCTTACTCCTTTGTGTCCATCCACTGCTGGGATACCAGAAGCGTGGGCCTCACCTAAGGGCCCTTCAGATTCTAAGGCATATGTGGTTTCCCCACACCTTGTTTCTATGTTGATTGACACGATAGTAATGTCGTTGTAATATTCTCTTGACCATACCCCTGTTCTCGAGGGTGATGTGTCCCCTATCCCTGTTATCCTACATCCTCTTCAACTTAGAATTGAAGAAGTGGTCATACCAGTGCAATCTCTGGTCAATCCTACTCTCCTTGCAGAGGGTGCTGCATCCTTCAACCACGTCATCAACATCCTTGATCTTACACCTTCTGAACGAGAGAGAGTTCTACATTTCCCGAGTCCTCTCCCTCCAATTTTTTAGGAGATCACCTTCAATTGGGACGATCTTGTGGGGTATCCAATGCCCCCGCCTATGTCCTTTTTGGTAAGGGACATTATCCAGTATATCACTGAGACTATATCCTCCGCTGATGCTTTATCCTCCTCGACTTGGAGAGCTTTGGGTTTTCCCAAGCTTATGTCGATTATTTGTAAGATACTGACTTTCCGCAGAAGTTCTGCATGACAGCCTTGCCCCCCCCTCATGACTTGCCGCCTAGACTCTCCCAAACAAGTCTCACTTAAGCTCTTTTACGACTTGTTCAAAAATAAAAAATATTATCAAGTGATTTATCCCTTTCACACTCGCTAAATTGGACTTGAAAGGTCATGAGTCTTAGTTAAGCTCTTTTGCGACTCATTTTTAAAAAGCGAAAAGATTGTCAAGTGAAATTGTCTCTTTCATACTCGTAAATTGGATTTGAAAGGATGTCTGTTTGACACAAGTTTATCCCTTTTTTACACCAAGTAGACTAAAATACATAAAAAAGGACATTTTTTGTTGTTAAGTTGTGATTGCAACTCATGCCCTCACTTGAAGTATTGAGCCTATAGTCGGTTCTCACTTTGCATTATAAATTGTTTGCCTCAGTAGTTTGCATCCTCAACCAAACAGAGCCTTGTTTATATCCTTCACAATTTGACACCCTATACCCAGGTGGGAACATTCCCTTGAGTGTCCATCCCCCGCATGCATCTCCTTGCATTGAGCATAGGTATGTTCCACTGTTGGAACTAGTTTTTCTTACTTGCGAAACTCGTTTCCTCCTTTGTATCATAACATTCATTTGTCTATGAGAAAAAAAAAAAGACAGGCAAGAAAGAAGTATTATCTTATGTTGGCAGGATTCGTGTTGCGTTTGAACAAATAACAAAGTTATTGAGTCCATTCATCATCATAATTTTGGGATTAGCATGGCCTTAGGAAGATGAGATCGTTACATAGTCTTCTCTATCGACTGGTTGCTCTTCCAATCCCTGTAGATATTTTTATTGATGCCTCCTACATCTCATGGTTTCATCATCGGGTCTATGCTGCTAGAGCCCTCCATATGTCTCATGCTCTTGTTCAAAGGAAGTCTATCAACCTGTGTCAACCACTTCTTATAACTCTTGACTTTCATGTCGGCCATACCCTCAGTTTGTCTCAGAGTTACATGATATTGTAGTCCTATCATGCACCCTGGTCCTACTTGCTTCATCGGTAGGTAACCTTGAACCTAACAGTTGACACTTCATCATTGGTCATTGACTGGGTGGTTTCCCTTGTGTTCAATGGCAAGACATCTATTCACACATTGGGATTCATGCAGTGTCTTGGATGCCATTATCCTTATTGGTGGTTTCCTCGCCTTTGTCAACAATTTTCATCATTGGCTTCTATTCAGAGGGTCTTTTTCTTGTACCTCTTACACTTGGCACATGTGGAAGAAGAACATGCTCGTTGGTTCGTGAACATGTTATTCATCTTATTTCCATCAAATCATGAAGTTTTTTCTTTGTACCTTGTTCTGACTGATGAGATATGATTTAATGCTCTCCTTTCAGTGGGTCTCTTTCCATCGAATTCATCTCATCTATTCTGGAAACATGACCTAGAGTTTTATGAGTACCTTGAGGCTTGCAGTCACTAGTAGTAGGTTCTCTCACCATTGACAGTTGGGACTACATCAATGTCTCATGATCGATGGATTCTTTAGGTGTTCAACACCAACTCCTCTATTCACACTTGTAAGAATGTACTCGGTGACTTGATACCTAATTTCATTATTGGTAGGTTGTCTCACATTTTTTAATGATATACCTCAATGACCGGTAATCAAACAATGTCTCATTTTGTTCTACCTCAACTCCTTTATTCACATGATGTAGACTTGCACCTTTGGTGGATTGTGTAGAAGACTTGAAGACATCACTATGTGGCCGTAGATTTCTTGAGTTGTTGCTTCCTTTTCATTGGACCAATACCTATATGACTTCAATGATCATGGGAGATCAGATTGTACTCCATTGTATCATATATATTCAGATTGGTTTTGAGACTGGTTCTACTCGGCCTTATTCATGACTATGACAACTTTTTGGCATGTAACTACATTTTTATTTTTCTATTCATGGCCACAGACACTTGTTTGATATATTTTTGCATGGATCTGCAGTGTAATTCTATTGGCAGCCATGTATGCAAAGTCAATACAAAATGTAATGAGAAACTAGTTCTTCCATCGGATTCGCCATCAATCCACTTCTGGGTTATTTATAATGTATTTCAGCCATCACAGATACTCCTCTGACCTCACACATTAGGGGGCATATGTTATGGCAAGATTTTCCTCACCCTATGCAATCTTGCACAGAAGGCCTTTTTCCATTCCCCCATGCAAACTTATCATCCCTATTTGTAAAATCTAGAGCCAAAAATACATATTTTTCCACATGTGCACATCTTGCCTACTATACAACATGCGTATACTCAAGATTCTCCACTATAGCCCATGTACATCAGGATTTGTGCCATAAAATGAGAATTAATGTCGATTTTCCATGTCACGACAGGAGATCTATGATCCTTGGCCTTCCATATACTGGAAACATTCTGACTCGACCCTTCCGTTCCATTTTGAAGGCTATAAATGGGCCAATTCCTAGCTTTGGAAAGAGGAGAAAGAATTCAACTTTGAGAGAAAAGTTACTCTAGAGAAATTATTTACTTCATATTGAGTCTGCATCCCTTTGTCCTTTAAGTCTGAACACAATGTTTAACCCACAAGCTCTTCCCTTATTGATTGAGAACCTCATTGTTTCTCTTTTATGAGCTTGCCTTTGGTGGAGGATTGAAGTGGTGGAGGCCCAACTGGAAGGAACTTAGTTTCTCGGTTCTGAACCGTGTCGACACGAAAGTCTATAATATTTTCACTTCTTCTAATCATTTATTAATAGAAATACTCCTTTCCCGTCCAATTGATATCTTGCAAATATTTGAGTTATTATCCATGGGTGTATTTGTTATGTATATTAATGTATTATGCTATCTAATGTCCTAACCTTTTATATTATCACCATATGCTTTCTTTTCTTGGTTGTTGAGAACTATTTGCAGGTATATAGCTTTGGGTCAAAGTGCTCAATAATGGAGTCAATCAAACATCTGGACGAGGTAGTCCTCTTTGTTATGTCGCTTGCATATTGGTTTATATAGCATGTTTTTGGGATAGAGTTGATTTTTGCAGTCATTTCCGTCTGTTGTGGTTTACGCTAGCCATAGAGATATTTTCCTCATAACAAAAATCTATGTGACTTTAATATCACGTTGATCTGGCTATCACGTATCCCATTCAACCTGCAAGTAGTTTACCAAAACACAAACTCATGCATAACTATATTACTATATATATGTGATTTCCATGTTACTCATCAACAAACAATGTAAACCAACTAGTTATTTATCATGTGCATGGTACATATTGATTTGTTATAGCATATCATTCAAACTGGTATCTATGTACCAAAATCTTTCATTTAAAACTTGCATGATAGAAGTAAATCACACAACATCCATCATTAATCGCATAAAAAGTAATTATTCATACAATTCACATATAGGTAGGTTTGCATGTCCATATAGTAAAGTCCCATCAATCTAATGGATTTTCAAAAATAATAAACAAATAAATACAAAATAGGTCATAATGCAATTTATCTTCCAAAGTCAAAATGGGGCATTACATACACCCATCCTTCAGGAAACTTCATCTGGAAATTATGGTAAAACAATATTTGGGATGATATTGACACATGATCTTTATGTCCTACTAGGATGTATATCCTAGGTTATACTTTTCCCATTGAACATTAACATGGTACACCAAGCAGTGCCTGAGATATCAGAGCTTATTATCCAATATGCATAGTGGTTTGATGAAAATGGTTCCCACATCCAATACCTTTAATTCATTTCATTTAAGTTTATGATATTTTGTTGGAAAATGTTTAACATGCATCATATGCTTGTCATTGATGGAAAGTACAACAATGAAGATGGCATGAATACAGGAATAATGTAATAGACGAGCACCATAAGTATTTTGGGAAGAAGCTGCAGAGCAACCTCGATAAGATCAGAAGAGATAGTGCAGAGGATGTTTGGTATGTTTTACAAGCAGCGTAAGCTTGTCATTGATGGCAAGCGTAGTAGTAATGATGGATTGAGTACAACAACGATGATCAACAGGAAAATAGAAGATAAGTCTAGGAAAATCGAATGATCGAAGGCAATGCAATGTTGATCAGGCATGAAGAAGTCCCGTAAAGTTTGTGAAGCATTTCTGATCATTGGATCCTATCCAAAATTCTCGACAGAATGAGGACTATCAGATGTGAATATAGACAAGAAGAGCACACTGAAGAGGACGATAGATCTCAGGCATTAGATCTAAGCATAGGGTCCGACCACCGTTGGATTGAGGAGAACCTGCACAATCTTTAAAGTGCAAGGAGTAGAGGGATCACAAAATCCTGAAAGCAGGAGGACCGTCCATCTCAGGGGGTTATGTGGACCGTTTATCCGACTCCTTGTCGAAGTTTCAGGGATCAATAGTTGGAGATGACAAGTAATATCATCCACAGAAATCTCGATTTTGTGATATGAAAAATCGCGACGTAATCTGAGGCTTCAAATCAAGATCACATATGGACCGTCGATCCGACTCACATCAGCAAACCACGTCAGCTAGGAACACATGGCACAACCAAGTAATGACAAGTGTCAGACTGATTCAACATTCCAAGGACATGTAAGTCACGAATCAGGGTGACACGTGGCAGTTATTTAACACATGTGACGTCAGCAGACTTACTCCATATCGGAGTTTCATGAATCGCGACATAGAGATACAAGAAAACAACGCAGTAAGAATGTTGAAATCGTGATATGCGAATTCGTGATTCAATCCCAGCCGTTGAATCAAGATTGAATCTAGACCGTTGAATCCAAGTCCATTTCAGGAATCTGAGGATCAAGATTTGGAGATGTCAAGGAATGTTAACATCAAGAATTCCAATATCGCGATATGTGAAATCACGACGTAATTGCAACCGTCAGATCAAGATGTGATCTGGACCATTGATACGACTTCTTTACGGAGTTTCGTGGATCAGGATTTGAAAGTGACAAGAACATTCACCACAGGAATGTCGAAATCACGATATGCAAAATTGCGAAATGATCTGAACTGTCAGATCAAGTGTTGATCAGGACCGTTGATCCCACACCATTTAGGAGTATCGGGGATCGTGATTTGGAGGGTTGAGATGCCTCATCTCCAGATTCACGAAACGTGAATTCACGAAAAGCGCTTTTTGCATAGGCGCTTGGTTATGACCATAGTCATATTGGGGAAGGAGCTAGTGCAGAAAAGTTCTGTATCGGAACATCAGAGATCGCGAAATGAAGTGTGGAGACACTCAGCACAAGATTGCCGAAATGTTGAAACTCGATTTAAAGGAAATGTCAATAAAGTTCATCCAACGGTGCAAATAAATTGGAATATGATCGGAAGATTATTGTTCTTTCTCACAGTTAACATCTCAGTTACAAATCTGTTAGTGAAACGGATTCATGATTGCGAATCAGTTGGTGTTTCAGTTGCTGGGATAGTTGTCTTTCTTTTTCCTAAGGAAATGTGAAGTGGAACCACCGTGGAGGTGTGTACAAAAGAAAATAAGACAGACTGTGTTTGGTTGGTTGTTCTGGATATGAATGAAACTGAAGGAGATCAGAGGGCTACTGATGCATGACACAATGAAACTGCCAGAAACCATTGATGGTGTCTTCCAGAT